>PTFA01000262.1:1303203-1368461 GCA_003342895.1 Casuarius casuarius
CCCCGCGCAGCCATGTGCGACGGGTGGCTGCCGCCGGACTGCGGCCCCCACAACCGCTCCAGCCCCGGCCCCGGCCCCGGCCCCGGCCCCGGCGGGGCGACGGCGCCGCCCCCGCCCGGGAGCCGGCAGCTGCCCGGCGAGCTGCTCTCGCAGCAGTGGGCCGTGGGCATGAGCCTGCTGATGGCCCTGGTGGTGCTGCTCATCGTGGTGGGCAACGTGCTGGTGATCGTGGCCATCGGGCGCACGCAGCGGCTGCAGACCCTCACCAACCTCTTCATCACCTCCCTGGCCTGCGCCGACCTGGTGATGGGGCTGCTGGTGGTGCCCTTCGGGGCCACGCTGGTGGTGCGGGGCACCTGGCTCTGGGGCTCCTTCCTCTGCGAGTGCTGGACCTCCGTGGACGTGCTGTGCGTGACGGCCAGCATCGAGACCTTGTGCGTCATCGCCATCGACCGCTACCTGGCCATCACCTCGCCTTTCCGCTACCAGAGCCTCATGACCAAGGGTCGGGCCAGGGGCATCATCTGCACCGTCTGGGCCATCTCCGCCCTGGTCTCCTTCCTGCCCATCATGATGCATTGGTGGCGGGACGAGGACCCCCAGGCGCTGGAGTGCTACCAGGACCCGGGCTGCTGCGACTTTGTCACCAACAGGGCTTACGCCATCGCCTCGTCCATCATTTCCTTCTATATCCCCCTCCTCATCATGATCTTTGTGTACATCCGGGTGTACAGAGAAGCCAAGGAGCAGATCAGGAAGATCGATAGGTGCGAGGGCCGCTTCTAYGGGAGCCACGAGCAGCAGCAGCCGCCCCCGCACCCTCCCCCTCACCCCCACCACCAGCCCATCCTTGGCAACGGCCGAGCCAGCAAGCGGAAGACCTCCCGGATCATGGCCATGAAGGAGCAGAAAGCCCTGAAGACTTTGGGCATCATCATGGGGGTCTTCACCCTCTGCTGGCTCCCTTTCTTCCTGGTGAACATCGTCAACGCCTTCAACAGGGACCTGGTGCCGGACTGGCTCTTCGTCTTCTTCAACTGGCTGGGCTACGCCAACTCCGCTTTCAACCCCATCATCTACTGCCGCAGCCCCGACTTCCGCAAGGCCTTCAAGCGGCTGCTCTGCTGCCCCCGGACAGCCGGCCGGAGGCTGCGTGCTGGCAGCGGGGACCTCTCCCGGCTCCCGGGGGGCTTCGTCAACACGTTGGGCTCCCCCGAGCGCGGCCTCGGCGGGACCTGGTCCGACTGCAATGGGGGCGCGCAGGGAGGCAGTGAATCCAGCCTGGAGGAGAGAAATAGCAAAACTTCCAATTCGGAGTCCAAGGTATAGGGCGGGCGCTGGGGGCGCGGGGTGGGGGGCTGCGGGGCGCCTCGGCCGAGCGGCAGCAGCACGGCGGGCAGGGAGAGCAGTCCGGGCAGAAAAATCCCCGGCACGAGCCTGGTCATAAGACTAATGCCCAACAAAACTGCTCTCTTCCTTCCCGGGGAGAGAAATCTGTGTTTACTTACAAATAAAAGCAGGTGAACTTATATACGACATACCTCATCTGAAGCTAAAGCAAGCAGGAAACCCACTGACCAGAGAACAAAGAGAATAAACAACCGGACCCAAATATGATCGGATCATATTTAGTTTTGAAAGAGACTTAGATACGGGTGGGCTGGAGAAAAACTTCTGGAAGGGARTGTGAAAATCCCCCTCGTAGGTTAGGTTTTCTCAGGGCCGTGCTGGTGGTTGAGCCTGAGACGGGAGCGTTGCAGGCTGGAGTTTGGCTGTTGACTTCAATTGTAGGCAGCATCAAAGCTGTTCCCGACCTTGTTTGGGACTATCAGATGTCCCAGTTTTTATTTCTGAGGGCCGCAGGGAAAGTCTCTCACGCCCGGGGAAGTCGGACGATTTTTGACAAGGCGTCGGCTTCCTAAAAACCCGCCGAAGTCGCTGGGAGCTGCAGGTGCGCTGCACTTCTGCAAATCAGGCTAGCAATATTTATCCTCTGGCAAGTTTTGTTGTAAACTCTTAGTAGCCGCGCTCCCCTGTTACACAGAGTAGAAACAGAGAAAAAAATTAGTAATGAGGAACACAGATGTATTTTGAAAGGGGGGGGAGAAAACCCTCTCTGCTTTTTCCCTTTGCAGCGGCAACCGGTGAATTATTGTCCTTATCTTCTTTGGCCAGACAATAGCAGTCAGGCTGAGAAACTTCTACCTCAAACTGTGCATATTGTACAGGGGAATAAATGGGCCATGTTTATATTAAACAGTTTATTTATGTATCACAAATAGTATTTTATAGAAGGGGGGGGAGGCAATAAGCCTTCTGCAGTTTGTTCACTGTAGTTACAGATGAACAGAAAAAAAAATCCTGGCGACAACAACAATTTACTGCACATGTAAAAAGAAATGGCGACAAAGCCATTTTTTGCACAGTGTTAAGAATTGTAAGGTTATCTGAAGATGTTACTTGCACGCGCATACACACAACAGATTAAAAAAGAAACAAGAGCTTTAAATAACATCAAACCTGAAACTGATTTCTGTTTTTGTCTGATCTATTATAGTTTTATTGAGAGAGTGACTTTTTATATTATTTTATGAAGGTACTGTAAATATATCCATATTATAAATTAAAATATGTTAAGGGACTTTTATTATTTTTATCTCCAAGTGCCCACGTGAATCTGCTGTTATTTTAGCACTTGTGTGTCATTTCCATTTTCCTCCGTGTGTGTTTTATAACATATTTATACTCTGGTGCAATTTACTACTGTGTAAGTAATTGGTCTATGTGCAATAAATAACATTGCAGCACAAGCAAGCGTGTCTCTATAGGTTTTGAAACAATACCTGTCTATAATGGGAAGAACAGCATTTGTTTTTCTCAAAAGATGGCTCAGATTACCAATACGACTCTACCTAATGGCTTTTCCTGACACAGTACTGTAAAAAGCGTGTTTGAAACCAAATAAGGTTGTGTTCCTGTTGCACTGAGGTCTGCCGACTTCCYTTAAAATTAATGGCTAAAGACAAGGTGTTTCCAGTCCGATAATGAATATACTAATTTTCTGTAACTATTCCTTACAGAGACGTATTCCTCTTTTTGTTAAGAGTATGAACGTGGGAGTCRGGAGGACACCAGAGTATTTAAGAATACAGAGCTGTTTTACGATGCTTAATTTGAAAGCTGAAAATGGTCTTGAGTAGAAGGAAATCTCATTACGCAGTAACTGGCACCGCACAGTAACTTCAGCTGGTGCAGGCGGTGGGCCTGGTCCGGGGGCGAGGTCGRCGGTGGGTGACCAGGAGGGCCGGACCCTGCACTCGGAGTCACGGGGAGCCCGCGGGAACGGCAGCGAGGGGCAGCTCATGCCCTGGAGCAGGAGAGGTGGCGACAGCTTGGGAGCCAGGCAGGGCAGTCCGGACTTTTGTTCCCTTTTCTTGTAAAAAAGAGATTAACCTCTGAGAGGATTGCTGAGACTTAACTGGGGCAGGATCGGACTCTGGAGCAGATTTGAACCTCACTGAAATCAGTGAAAACCTTTTCTGTTGTCACCAGGTAAAATAAAACCATATCATGTGTAGATCATAAAGCTAATGAGAATGTGAAGTGAGGCTTACTTTGTAGTTGCCAGTAGTCACTTATTCCTGGAGGGCCAGATCATGATAATTGAATGTTTAGTAGTGCCTTGGAGATAATACCCATATGACTGATCCAAATAGGGGGGTGCTGTGAATAGAAGGCTTGCAGACTTGGGTCCTTGGTGCATACCTTGAATAAAATAGAAGACTTGAGTGTAAAAAAAGATTGTCTTCCTTTATTGCTTTATGAAGGTACACTGGATTTTTGTAGTTTCATAAGATAGTGCTGCAATGAATATGTGGCAGATAGAGCAACCAAAAGACAGTGGTAGACCTTGCAGACCTTGTAAAACACCTCCTTATGTCAGTACGGAATAAAAGTGAAGCCATTTTTAGCTTTATTACACTCAGAGGTATAGCTAAATTAGAAATTAGCTCCTACAAAGCGTATTTCTCAAAGTTCCTCAGGGCAGTGGCCATAGGTTCATTTTGAAAACCATCTGGKTTTTTTTTGTTTTGTTTTAAAAATTAAGGAATTTGCTTTTAGCAGTTTTCAATACTGTATTTTAAGGATAAAAAGAGAAGTTAATGCTTTTTATGCAAGGACAAAATAAAAAGACTAGTGAACTAGATGATATTTTTCCATTAATTTAGTTGCGGTTAGGATGTGAGCTGCAGCTGATAAGTTTCTCACCTGGTAATAGTTAAATGGGCTYTTTAAAAC
The DNA here is from genome assembly GCA_003342895.1 of Casuarius casuarius. Lineage (NCBI taxonomy): Eukaryota > Metazoa > Chordata > Aves > Casuariiformes > Casuariidae > Casuarius > Casuarius casuarius. The sequence goes on from PTFA01000262.1 coordinate 1,307,503, forward strand.
GCCAAAAGGTGAAACTGGATCGGTTACTAAATTAAATATGCTCTGGCACTTTATGATTTTTTTTATCCCATGGATCTGTTTTTCTCTGTGATTCCAGCAAAGTCACCAGGGCTATACGGGTGCACGGTACGGCAAAGGCTGGCGCCGGCCGATGGCACAGCAGGGCTGGTTGCACGAATCGGGTCAGGAGGGGCCCAGAAGGCAGCGCTGCCTCTTGGCGGGGGACGCGAAGGGCGTTCCCCGTGCGTGTCCCGGGCTGCAGAGAGCCAGGGCAGCCCYGACCCGGTGGTGCCRCCGGGCGGGAGGGCTGTATGGCACCGGCCCCTCCGCCGCCCAGGAGCCAAGGCGGCTGTCGAGCCCGTAGGAGGTRCCGTCTGTGGTAGTGGTGAAGGACCCTGAGGAGGTGCAGTGACTAGTGACTACGCTGGCTTTGCGCTGGTGGGTCAGTCTGAGCGACTTCGGTCTTTATCTCATAAATCAGCTCACAAACTTAATTTTAACTGTCTGAACGTTCCCAGTGGAGTCAATGAGTGTTCACTCATGTCCGTAGACTTAACAGGTGATGAAATTCTTGGCTCAACAGGGACCTCAGAGGGGAAAGTTAGTGCCAGAACTTGCTCAGCTTATCCCGCTGAATAACTGCGCTGGGTCATACTTCCCCCTGATGAGYGCAACGACGTTAAAGTCAAGAAGGTTAAAGGTAGGATGGCATATTGGCCTCAGCAGGTCCAGCTGTGTGAGTAAACTGATCAGGATTTGTCTGCCATTGGGTTTTGGCCAGTCAATGACCTGACAGAAAAGTTTGGAGGTTGGCATGTTTCATCCCTTAGTAGACAGTTAAGATAATCCATCTGGCAACATGTGTGGTGGATGCCTGTCTGTCTCGTGCGGTGGCACAGTAACCTTCCAGACCAGGCAAGACATGTGGCACGCATGTGTGTGAGCGAGGGAGGGTACAGGCTAGCAGTGCCCGCGGATCACTCCGAACAGGCTGTTCTTTGCAGCAAAGAAGGATATTCTGCAGAGAGTTACAGGGCAGCTGAAAYGCTCTGGAGGCAATGAGTCAAACATTCATGGTGAATATTTTTTTGAAGAAAACCAGACAGGGACTAACAATCGAAGCTGCAAGTCAGGAAGTATAGGTGGTAGACATGCAGCTACACACGTATGTGCACAGAAAGTTACAGCAAAGAGCCACAGACCTGCAGGGAAGGGAGTAACAGGTAAAACAGAAATCCAGTATGAGAAAATGTCCCGTGTCTGTCAGGACAAAAACTGGCAAGGCTGCCTTAGACCTCCACACGTAAGAGGCCTGATTCTCAAAGGCGCCCGTTGCTCTCTGAGCAGTAGTGGCCCAGCGCTTCTGGAAAGAAGGCTGCATTTCTCTACATGTTTTAATGTATCAGATGGAAAGCATGACTTCATTTCTTGTGCATTCAGGAAAGTTAAAGAAGAGGGGAGACACATGTTTTAGAAGTCTAAATATACTGATAGGCTTATAGAAAGATTTTCAACAATACCGGCACATCACTGAGAGTTAGGCACAAAAGCACTCCTGAAAATTCATGATACTTTGACTGTGACCCTACTTACAAACTGACTGTAGATTTGTACCAAGCAATAACTGAATAATTACTCAATGATGATTGCTAATCAAATTATGTGCAATAAGTGTGGCTTAAAATTATGATAATTAGATCTGAACTTGTGCCCATAGTGCACACAGAATTTGTCAGCATCGATCGTTCGTTTGTGATAGCATGCACTGTTTCTTTTGCAAACAGCTGCTTTCCCTTTTGGGTATGCGTGTATTTTCAAGTATAGAGACAACTTCTTTGTCAGCTTTTTTTTTCCTAAACCCTATCTAAAGTTGACATTTTATTAATAACTTTTAAGTGGCTATTTTGCAAATCTTCCTTGTGCTGCACACTTTCCTAATTCATTGTAATTTCCTGTCCAGTGGACTGCACTTACTTCCTTTATGTAATATATCAATTGCAGGGCTGGAAATTGTGCAGTTATGAACTAAAAGAGCAGACTTTCTTGAGGCCAAATGCGGTCACACGTTGTCACTGGTAGCAGAATTTGACCCGATAATCTAATCTTTTATGAGAGAATATCTCCAGAAAAGTCTACTGTCACCAGCAGTAAATGACCTCTGCTAATGAAGCTGGAGCAATTAGTCCTACTCAAAGCTGTCAAGAAAATGTTAACTGCTAAACAACAGTTAATGCTGGATAACTCAAATAATGAGTGTTTTGTTTGCTGGTCTGTGTTAGGTGATATGTTGGGAAATAATTATCCTTTGACTAGCAGCCAGSTTTGTACTAATCAGAAAGGAGAAGTCATGTTCTGTTTGAAGGATTATACCTAAAAATAGTTCTGCTACAGCCACATCAACGAGTGAAATGAAGCAAATTCAGAGGGACATACACACCTTCTTAGTATTTCACTTTTAGTCCTAAAAGCTCATTGTTCAGTTGAAACTTTCTGTTTGATCATGTCAAAAGTGCTAATGTGATCTCCTGGAATAATGTTAAGCACACTCTCCCCGGGGATTATTACCGTATGCACCGCTGACTTGCTTTCAGAGTTTGCCAAATTCAAAAATGCCTAAGGAGGAAGTAAGTAGTCTTTTTCTTTATGTAAACAATCACGTATAATGTAAGATCAACAATATTTGTTAGAATCGTCTCACAGAAGAGATCAATATGTTTTTTTTATTTTCCTTAAAGATGTTATTTCTGCCTGCCCATCTCAAGGAACAGCCAYGGTAACAGCAAGTGGTTTGTTCATGCAATTCAGTAACTTCAGGCTGTCAAACTGTGTTAGAAAAAGTGACCAAGATGGGAAAAGGATCAAAAAGGTGATGCTCGGAAGCAGGCCTGGGCTTGTCATTGCAAGCAGCAGTAACAGAGACATCTTTTGCTGTACTATAGGAGTTGCCTATTACTGAAAAAGTCTAACTAGTTTTGATAGGGATGTGCCAGGCAGATGCACTATAGAAACATAGGTTTAGAGGTGCAATAGGTATCTTTCCATACAGGACTGTGCCACCAAGGGACCGACAGCGGAAACATACGGTTCCACCTCTGCAGCCGTCGGCCTCTCGTAATCGCTGCGGGAGCGTGCGCTGTTCAAACAAGGCTGCCGTGGCCCTGCCTCTCAGGGTTTACCTGGCACCCCTTCGGGCTCCAGGCGACCCCTCAGCTGGGGCTTTCCGCTGGGTCCRGCAGGATGTGGAGAGCGCCCCAGGCCAGGGGCGCAGGGAGCCCTCGCCCCCCCGCGGCCCCGGGGACGACCCTGGCCCCTCTCTGCGGGGGCAGGCGCCGGTTCGGGCACGGGAGCTGATCGCCCGGCTGGCCGGGTCCCGCCGGGCTGCGGCGCTCAGCCGGGGCGGCCGTGCTCGGTGCAGGCGGCCGAGGCACCAGCTCATCTGTGCTGCTCACGTGAGTCACAGCTTCATCCTGCAAACACGGGCTACAGGGCTGAGGCTACGGCACTAAAAGTTGTGCAGGATTTGGATGTGTTATGTAAATGCTCGATAAACTTCCTGGTTCATGTTAACTGACGCCTTCACACACGCGTTCACCTCAGCCTGCCGTGTTGTCTTCCTGGCTGTTTGGCTCTGGGGCTTTTCTGTGTTGTTGTTTACTTGCACTGCCGCTGCATCCAGGAGCTCACATTTTGCAGCCCGGCCCAGGCAGTGGTCCGGATCCAAATGTGAACGTTACCAAACTCGAGGGAGAGTTTAGCTCTTTGGGTTTGGTTCAGCCCTGCTCCTAGCAGGTTTGATGCTCAAGTTATTAATACTAGCTACCTCAAAGTGTGAAAGCACCAAGCAAGTAGAAAATGTTTCCTGACCTCAGTCAGCAACCTGAAAGAGAAAGCAGAAACTTATTTAGACTTTTGCCATCGCTGCGGTTAGTAGCGCATTTCAGACATGCTCAGCACACGCCTTTTCTCCTTCGGACCCTACATAATACACCCAGTTCTCTTGTCTTTAGTGAGACTGAGCGAGGATTTTCTGCTAGCTTGGGGCTYCTGCCTTTAGCCGCTGTTCAGCATCTCTCAGCAGCAATGCACCTTTGCATGCCCGAGCCAAAGTCTTTCTCAAAGCCATGACCTCTAGACTTCTTACCAAAGTTATTTGGATAATTGTTCTTAAGTTAGCTGGGACAAGGCTTTTAAAGGTGTATTTACGTGAAGATAGCAGGGAGGCAATCAGAGCCACTAAGGAGCTCAGAATCTCAACGGCTAATGGCTGTATAAATATTTCAGCCACCAAAGAAGTCATTTTTCAGGGCAACGTGAGTGCTGCAGACCCTTTAAAGCCTCTCAGAGGTGCTTCCTCCAAGGAGCACTGCAGAATACCTTGTGATTGTAAGGGACAAAAATGGAAGACCAACAGCACAGCTCATGATAAAAGATTTGCTATGTGGTTGAAATTTAAGTAAGTGCTTTGTAGTCAAAATTTTAAAGTGCTTCTTTTTAAGAAGAAGGAATACAGACAAGTAGAATTTCCTTGAAGGAAATGGAGAACAAGTTTTGAGATGAAAATTCCCAAGTACACATGAAGAGCCTATTTTCGCCCCTCACTAAGTGATCCAGTGAGAGTTACAGCAATGCCACCAGCACACAGGCACTTCCAGGGCTGTGCAAGCCTCGGCCGTGTCCAGGGACGGGTGGTATCCGTCAGTGCCACCCTCCAGAGACAGCCCTGCTGTGGAGCACATGGTGCCCTCAGATGCACTCCTTCTGTCCCCTTTTTTGGTGCATAATGTGCTCTTTCATGCTGCCAATGCCGGCCGCGCTCCCCCAGCCGGGGTGGCCYGGGGCCAGCGCGCTCCCGCGGACTGAGCGGCGTGCGAGCACCGGCTCCCCTCGCGCCGGGCGCCGGGCACTGCGGACCTGCCTTGCCGTCCCCATGCAGATGGACGTGGGCACCGCAGGTGGCACCGTGCCATTTAATTCCACCGGGCACCATTTGGGCTACGGCTGCAGTTTCATGCATATTGTGTGGTCAGCCACTAAACGGCTGTTAAGCCTCACAAGTGGGTTTTAAATCATGATCAGAGCTGTTACTTAAGAAGCAGCAGCTGTCTTGCAAGGCTGTGCCCAGACCGCTGGTTGTCCTCGGTACGAAGGCATGTCCCAGGCCAACACCTTCCCACAGCAAGACTTCCAGCCACAGCACAGTGCGCGGCGGCATCGCAGGACCCGCTCGGCACCCCGCGGCACAGCAAGCAGGGGAGGCAGCAGAAGGTGGCCCTGAGGCATGGAAACCCCTGCCTTTCCCTCCCACCTGCCCCAGGCAGACGCGCCGGGAGGCTGCCGCGGCCATCAGGAGCTGCCGTGCTGCTGCGTGGAGGGGAGCTCCTGCCCGCGGCCGTCCCCGGCCTCCCCGGCTGCGGGGGCTGCGCGGCCAGCCCAAGGCCCTCCCGCCACCGCAGAGCCCAGCGGGAGTCTGGCTGTCAAGGGCGCTGGAAAAGGACTTTTTCCTCTGCTTTATCCTCACATTTTTCGAGGCCCAGGGTTGCCGTCTCCGTCAGCCTGCAGGGAGAGGCCGCGCTCGGACTCGAACGTGCRAGCATGGGGGGATCTGGGGAGGGCGAACACCTGGCTTGGCAGAAAGGGCTGCTCTGCGGTGCGCCTGGCCCCAGTGTGCGCTGCCCTCGCACGGGCGCCGTCCCGCGGGCTCGCCGCTGACAGGCCTCGCAGGCGTTGCCTCGCCGGCGCTGCGGGAGGTGGAGGGTTTGCCCGTGCGAGCGAGTAAGCGGTGAAAGGTGGGATCTCGGAGGTGGTCCTCACCGACGCCTGCCGGGGGGGGGGGGTCTGTGACACAGAGGTGTGTGCCAGCCTGTGTCCCTAGTTTTGGATTAATGAAACAACTATTGTGCTTCAGCGGGAGGAGCACTTCCTCTTGGACTGCGACAGGTAAATTGGGAGAAGTCCCACAAAGCTCCCATTGTTTAACAGCTAAATCACTGTCTAAGCCCAGGCGTTCAAGGAGGGATGTTTTGTTTGTCTGTTCTTCCCCTAACTATTCGCTTGGGAGCCTTCAAATAAAATCTCAATTAGATCATTTACGCCGCTGAGTTAGCCAAAACCAGTGTGGGGTTTGTTCCCTAGCAGATAGATAGCTGCGCTCACTGCAGGATGGCAGTGCAGTCTGGAGGAGATGGGGCAGGGGGTCCGGGCTGCGCACACCTGCAGACCAGATCATCCCTGCCGATGGGACAGAGTCCTGCTAGCAGACCAGGATGGCCACCACGTCGGAGCTCCCATCTGCACCGGGAACGCAGGCACTGTCTGAGCTGCTCGGAGATCAGCTCCAGCGATTTGGGGTCGCCCAACCAAATCTGCCGGGGCCTTGCACTGTTCAGAGCTGGGGCAGCGACTGCAGCACGTGTCAGTGTACCCAGCCTGGCTTAGGGAAGTGGCTGCAGGAGCGCAGCGGATCGCCTGGCGGTGACCCAGCGGTCCCTGCACAGCTGCTTCGCTACCAGGGCAAAAACGCTCTGTTTTCTGCAGTCACCACAAATGGGATAATAGTAGCACTCCCCAGCTTACAGGAGAGAAGGTAGGATTAAAAAAGTGCATTAAAGCGCTCTCACCACCAATACAAGCCAATATGATTATGTAAAATAATCAAGCTTTTTGAAGCTTTTAGGTACTATTCAGTGCAAGACAGCTGCTGCTGCAGTAATTGCCAGCAACAACAGGTATCGTAGCAGTACTTTAAACCACCTCAAGAGCATCCACAGGAGAGCTTTTGCTCCTGTTTCAGTGGGAGCTGGTTGCCTGTTAGCTAGCAACGGGGTGACCGAGCGTCAGCCTGCCGGCGCCTGGGCTGTGGTTGGAGGGACGGTGCCCACAGCCTCCTGCCCCCAGCCCTGGCCGCAGCTGCATGTCCGCTGCCCCGACAGGCACTGCCGCTTGCGCACTCACGAGCTGATGGGATCAGCTGGCTGAAAACCAGCCCCTTTAGAAAAAGGTTTAATTCAGGGGAGCACATGGGCTGCACAAGTGCCGGTAATGGCATGATGGAAATGGGAATGCGTGGGGTGAAAAGGATGAGGTCATCTGCTTTGGTTGCAGCCCAGATTTAGCTCTCTTTGACTTGATCACAGAACCTCATCTCTGGTTTTGATGCTGCGGAAGTTGAGCTCCAGATCAGCACCCTCTTGCCTGTTATTTTGCATGACCTGAGTTAGTCCATTAACCCGTTTGAAATGAGGAACAGGAGTTGTCATCTAAACCTTTCCCTCACTGGAGGGGCTCCTCCGAGTATTATATTGTTCCCAGCACGTGTTTGAAGCAACCTTTCTGGAGCCAAAGCTTGCAGTCCCTATGCAAAGTGTAGCTAATGGGCCCAGCCTTGCGCAGAATTAAACTCCCAGTGAGTGGCTGTAATTCAGATGCGGAGCTGAGTAGAACAGGAGGCCGCCAAACAATCCTGTGGCTTCCCAAGGCCTAAGTACAGCCAATGAGCCAGTATGGTCTCTGGGTAAGTAAGTTCAGGAGAGATGAGCACTATTCCCAGCTCTGCGTAAGGTTTCCTTTCTCACCTGGACTAAGCAATTAAGCTTCTCAGTGCATGTGAAAAGTGGAAAGAAAAAAAAAAATGTAATTTTGCACAAACATTCAGAGTGCCATAGAAGAAAAAAACGTGATTTAGATCTGGTTATCCACTATGTAATCATATCTCAATGAAGAGCATGGGATAGACTCATCAATTTTTGGCAGACATATGGACCACTTGAGCTGAAAGAGCAACTCGGGGGCCTGGTGACAAGACAAAGCTGTTCCCAGCTGCAAGGGGGTGACATGGCAACAAACCGGAGGTAAGCCAAAAACYGTGGGCAGTGGCAAATTCCCTAGGGACAGCAACTCTGCACAATGTCTTTATGTGAATCGCAGTGCGGATGGGCACCATTAAGCTGTTAGTGATCTGTGAGTAATCCATATCGTGCATGTCTTTTGATGGATGAAATTTAACTGCTCTTACTCCTGATCACTTCGCTCATGTGGGAACAAGGAATGCAATGATAAAAAGGCTGGAATATTTTCAGTGCTGGATTGTTTCCATTAGTATAGTTCTCATTATATAACATTTCCATCACTGTACAAATTCTGCTAACATACTTTTAGGAAGATGGAACATCTGTACAGAGCCATAATTAAGAAAGTTGCCTTGTAGAGCAGACTGAGCTTTGATCAGATACTTTCTAATTGTACTGGATGTGTTTGGGCTTTTGTATGTCATAGATTTCTTTGCCTTTATGTTATGAGGCACCTCATAAATTAAATGGTTGATGTTGTCAAATGCATGCCATTAACACTTTGAACAGATAATCCATTCAGTGGCCTCTGCAGAGTCTGTCACACTGCCTGTCTCCAGATAAAACCTCTGGAAGAAGAACAATTGTGCTCTGAATTCCTTGTGACCTCGACTCTTCAGTTCTGCACTTCAGAAGAGAAAAATTTATCATTATCTTCATGGTTCAAGCTCTCTTTGAAATGCAGTGATTTTTTACTCATACATTTCAAGTATTTTTTATATGGTATAAGTTGGAAACTTGAAGCTCACTTTGAGGAGAAAAAGATTTCCTGCAGCCCTACTGTTAAAGAAAATGGATAGATCAAGCGGTAAAGTTCAATGATTTACTTAGTGTTAAATAAGAAAGAGAATAATGAATTGAATTTTGTGTGCCTGTTTTTCCTCTGCAGGGAACAGTCAGAGTAATGGATTTGCATTGCCTTCTGCTTCTACTCATCAGAGTTTAGGTGAGTTCAAAACACTTCTTTCATTTCTTTGCTCGCTTGTTACAGCTTTTAACATCTGGAGCCTAGCAAGCAAATAGGTTTGTGTGCCATCAACACCATCCTGCCAGCCTGGCTGGCTGAGGAAACAGTGCAAGGTTAACTGCTTACGTCCAACGATAATTTGTGGCCTGGTGTGTAGACATCTGCATTTTATGCTAGGTAGCAGCAAGTAGGCAACTCCTTGCTTAGGGTGGACRCTAGTTTCCTACTATTATGAGCTCTGTCCTTAACATCCTTCAAGAGAAACATTATTTTCCTACTGGGTTCACCAAAAATGGTTGGGTCTCCAAACTCCTCCTTTGTTTACAAGCCTTGTCAAGAGCACACTGTAGAGCTTTTTATTGGGGAAGGAAGGGAGGTGGTGTATGAGGAAACTATTACAAAGCTATACAACATAAACAACTTTCCAACGTAAACTCCAAAGACCATTTGGCAAGGAAAAGGTTAAAGATGGGGGGAGGATGGGGGGACTCATTAGGGCATAGATATAAATAGAAGCCCGGGAAGGCTGGGGAGGGACTCGGAGAGAAGGGGAAGTGATTGCGAGCGTTGAACCTAGCCGGGACGGACCCCCTTGGTTTGCAAGGGGCTGAAAGCCCTTTGCTGCTCTGCCCGCTTGGTTTGGACCTGGTAAACACCAGTCTGGAGCCTCTTTATGTTGGACTGGAGTGGGCAGATGCTCAGTCCAGGCTGTGTGCGCCACAAAGCAGCCAGCTGCCGAGATTCAGTTTGGGTGCTGGGGGCCTGCAGGGCGGGAGAGCAGCAGGGGCTGTGGAGCAGGCGGATGGAGGAGGAAGGCTGGGCTCGGTGCCACGTGGGAGACTGACAAGCTTGAGTGGAGACGCTCTGGGTGTCTGCAGCCTTTTCCACAGTCAACTTCGATCAGGCTTTCCTCATCTGTAAAAGGGAGGCCGCAGAGGGGGCTGTGACGATAGGATGGCTGAAAAATCCCTGACGTGCTGAGCTGCTCCTGGGAGAGGAGCAATGAGTGGTGCCCATGTGCACAAGCCACACCCAGGAAGGGCTGCAGGTGTCCAGGGCTGGGGCCTGGCCACCTCCCTGGACCTGCGGGGGCCATGTAGGTACCATGCAAAACTGACCAAGTTCAGGCAGTGCAGGAGGACAAGGGAAGACCACACTCTTTCAAAGGTGAACCTGGGAGGTGCACAGATCACCCGAAGGCTTTCTATGTAGCCAGAAACCTCTCCTGCTCCCATCTCCCCCTTTCTGCCCCAAACTTTCTTTGGGTCCATCAGTGCCTGCTAAGAGCTCCCTGCCTGCTAGGATGGTCAGAACAGGATTTCCGTTTTCCTACCAGCCTTGGTGCCTTAGGCTTTCTGGTTTGTTTTTTGTCTGAATGGGAAATGCATAATGAGAAACTGTTTAAACAACTTACGGTACAAGGAAACTCGCTGGAGTAAAGTACGATGTTATAATTTCTTTCCAAGGAAATGATGCACTCTCCAAAAAAATACCTCTCAAGCATTGCAATTTAAAGTTGCAGGGTAGTCACTGGTCCCCTTCGGTGCTGCCTGCAATCGGGGCCCTTGCAGGCCACCAGCTCTCTTGTAGGTCTGAACATGGAGCATGAGGAGGGCAGGAGTCTGGGCTGCGACCCTCTGTTCTTGCCACCAGCCTGTAGTGTCTCAGGCAATTGATGAAGACCGGCAGTAGATTAAAAGTTCATCAGTAGGTTTTTGCAGAGCTTTGTACACAATGAGGTGTTTACTGTGGGTATAACTCTGCTGGTAAAAAAGGCACTAGGCAATTGTCAATATTGCATACTGACAATATATCTGAGTATAAAACTCTGTGCCAATGGCTATGGTAAGATATACACAAATGTTAGTGAGGGCGTTTCCATAACAATATTTTGAACCACCATAGCTAAGGCAGTAAAAAGCTGTGTAGAGCAAGAGGACAAACTGCGAAGTGTGACCAAACATACCTCATCCAAAATGAAGGACCACCTCTCCTAGCCACCAAAGTCCTAGGCAGGGTTGGTGCCCAGGCACAGCCAACAGCCTGAGGTTCAGGAAGGGGCTCGCTGTTAAAGCTGGCCTATCTTTTTGCTTTGTGTGGTTGAGTCTAGACTTACTGGTGCTGATGAAGAAAAGCCCAGGAACCGCCGTAGCCGGAGGAATTCTCTCATGCTATTTCCAGCCCTGCTTTTTAGATACAAAGGGTTTCAGATCAGATGCATTTCTGAAGCTTATCTGAGTGAACATTTGGCTGCTTAGCCAAACAGAACAAAAACCTTCAAACCTTTTGAGGTCCATCCATCAAGAGCCTTATCTCCCCCATGTCACCACGCGGCTCCTAGCCACCGCCGCTCTGAGCCTCCCGCTGCGTGGGACTCAGCACTCCCAGCAAGCCTCCATCTTCCCTCTCTGGGGCGGCTTTGCTGCATTATCCACAGTCGCCTGCTTGGCTTTCTGCCACTTCAGTGACGGCCTTGTATGCACACAGGAGCAGCAAGCCTGGTTTGCAGCGTGATTTACTGCCGGCCAACATCCTGACTGACTGCACTGGTGATATTGTATCACTGCCTGTCTTCTCTGCTCCCTCCATCCGTAGCCATCTGGGCTGTCGCCACAGACATGACCAGAGTGGAGTGCTCTGACTCTGCTTGGCTCCAAGAAAGGATAACATTTATCTTTTTTTATGGGATATTAATGAGGCCTGGGTAAAGGAATCCAGTCTGCTCTAGCAGAGGTTCAAAGACTGAAATATCCAAGGAGAAACTTTCTGATCCCCTCTGTGGTTAAAAGGAGGTTTTGCAAGACAACTCCTAAAACCACGTTGTTTGGTCAGTGCGTGTGTTAGGGGCCTGCAGGGCTCACCTTCTTCCCTACCCTGGCCTGGGGGATCGTGCTCCGCCCTCAATGCCTGAACCTGTCTCTTCTTCCAAGAGCCAGCCTCACTGCTGCAAATTGGGCTGTTTAAAATATCTAAAAGCACGCCTGAAAATCCAGGCTGGCTCTACTGCTTCGTAGCTCAACGTCACAGTGCACAAAGGCACACGATGCGCAAGTCAACGGGCCGCACACGAAGCATGGTGAGCGTGCGGGTGAGGAAGCCAGTGTCAGCAGCCTCGTGGAGGTTCTTGGCCATGTAAAACAATTGCGTAATTACTCCTGTGCTGAATTCATACAATACGTTATTCAGCCCTGTCAGAAGAGCCTTTACAGAGCTTTGTACTTGGTATTGGGGTCACAGAAAATTTCTTACTTTGAAGTTAAGCTGGCACAAGAAACCGTCTGCAGTCCTGCAATCCTGTCAAAGCCATTGCCAAAAATAACAGGGTGAAGACTTCGAAAAGAGCCACCCATTCACACTGTAACTGAGTTAAAATGGGGGCCTGGCTGGCTCAGGGCTTGAGAACAGCTTTTGAATAGGTTGTAGGTTCAAATCCTGTGCAGTCTGGCAGGGATCAAAAGCTTCTGCTGCTTGGTATCATTTTGGCTTGGTCCAGTTCTAGATGAGCTTCAGCATCGAGGTGGCCTTTTCCAAAGAGCACCATTTCCTTATGCTCCTTTTCACAAGAGAATCTGAGCAGTGGGTTGTTGTCATTCACCTCCCAGTGGTTTTATACTTTTTTCTATCTTGGTATTAGGAAGAATAGTACTAATTCCCATATGACAATGAATTTGACTCAATAGCACCAAGATAAATGTATTTTTCATACTGTGGTATATAATAAGCTATTTATAAATATCATGTCACTTCTGGATCATCTTCAGGGTTCAAAATAAAATCTTAATTTAAACAGTTTTTTCAAAGTTGACAGATATGATAAATACATTTTTGTTCAGATGAAACCTAATTTTGACAATGTTTTGCAAAATTCATTACAAGCTAAGGATTATTTCTGCAATTTGTTGCTTTGTTTGTCTTCATTTTCCAATGTTTAGTTTAATGTTACATTCCATTATAGAAAAAATATCTGTGGCTACAGTTCACCAAAGCCTCTGCTTAAGAGACAGGAGGACGCTCTTGCAGATGAAGGATAGAGGAAGGAGTTAGCATTTGCCATGGGGGCATTAGGGGCAGTCGCAGCACTTCTCTGTACCATTACGGGACATCATACTTTCCTTGCAGCTCCATGAGACTAAAAGTAGTAACCACCACTGGGAGATACTCTGCCTCGAAGGGACCCCTGGACACGTGAGTAACGACAGCAGCACGTTAACATTACTCACAGAGCATTACACATTTGTGCAGCAGCCCAAGACACAGAGCCCTCTGCGCTCTGGGCTCCAGTGGCAAGCGGGACTTTTCTTACATTTGAGCTCCCGCATTTAACTCATGCCCATAGGTGGCCACTTCCTTCCTTCCAGAGCGTCCCCCTTCTCTTCCAGGGGCTGGTTCACAGACCTTGGGGCAGGTCACCGGACCAGCTCTCAGATGCACTGCTGGAAAGTCCGGTGGCTTTTTGGCAATTGAGCTAACCTTGATAATCAAGGTGGCCCTAAATGGAAGCCAGACAAGGGGGCACAGTAGAAAAGATGTCATGTCTGAAAGGTGGGATTAAGCAGAAGGCTTCCATCTACGGGAGAGTTATTTTCTTGTTGCCCAACCTATCCACACACACTGAGCCAATTTCGCTGGGCTTTTTTCGGGTTTCTAGCTTTCCCATGTAAACAGCTGTTGCTAGGCAGATTTCTTTTTCTGACTTCAAATATTTTCATTCTCCAGTGAAATATCATACTCTTATATCAGCTACTATCATATTGTGGATGTAAATGCCACACAATCTTTAAATGTTGTGGGGCAGGTACTTCAGTTGTACGGCAAAAGTGTAAGGAACGATGAGCAGGAACACAGCTTGTTTTAAAGTGCTTTAAAGTTACTGTCTGTCTTCTGAGCCCTGCAGCTTACAGCTCATATTTCCCATGCTGCCTCCTTGTTAGACAGTCAAACAAGAGACGATGCTATTTGAAGAGCAGTGTGGTAGCAGCTCTGTGCGTTGGAGACTAGCAAGCACTGACTTCTGTAATCATGTGGACTGACCTTTGTCTGCTAGGAGTTTCCAGCTGTTGCATTGAAAATACCTGGGAAAGGAGTATGCAGAAGTGGAGGGAGGACTTCTTCTGACAGGTTGCCATGGATGGCGCTCAGTCTGCTTTCAKGGAGACACCTAAAGGACGTCTCGGTACAGCCAGCTTGCAGTAATCCTTTCAGTGGGAACAGGTGCTATAGGATAATCCTGCTGTTTTTCTTGGTTATGGCTGACTTCAGTCATTAAGACTGAGAAAGCAGGATTATTATAACAGCGATTCATGAGGTGAAGTTACAGTGCGGTGTGTCCACGGATCTGTGGATGTTTGTTTCTGATGCAGATGCCTGCTTTGCTAAGCAATCTGCCCGTGGGATGGCAGGGGATGGGTTATCTGTACCAAACGACTTGCCTGGCTGCCTCCTTCCCCATCAGTCGTCACTCRGGACTGTGCTGAGCACCCTTGGGGAAGAGGGCTGGATCCGGGATGCAAAGCCTGTGTTCTACACAGCTTTCACAGGAAGAGAGGATTGAAACATGGCTTCTCACAGCCTCCTGCCCTTCACCTGTGACTATTATACATGTGATGAAAACTGCTAAGCTGTCAGGGAGGGAAACAGTTAACGATATTGCCACCTGAATGCTACGGCTGGGTCAAGCATTCCCAGATGAGCTGAGGAAGGGCTCTTCAAAGGGACAAGGAGCAGCAGCTCCAGCCTGGGCTGCCAGCTCAGGTCTGAAGGGGAAGGCTTGAAGCACTGCAGACTCTCGTGGGGTTTAGGATTAACAGCCCATTCTCACTCTGTGAAGCTTCAGAGCGAGTCCATCCCTGTGTAAGTGCAGGCTCATTCCTAGAGCAGACTTTAATGTATTGTACAGTTTTGTTTCAAACCTCCAGAGTGCTGCACTCTTCCATTCCCCGTCAGGCCTCCTCCACTGCTCTTAGAGACCAGAGTGCGCTGTAGTCATACTCCTTGCTATTCAACCTAAATACTCCTCTGTTCCTATTTTATCTTTTGCTTCTACTGATAACCCTTGAATCCCTCAAACAATTCCTTTCTCCATCAGCAGAAGAGGAAATGTAAGTTTCTTGGTGTCTGTCTTTATGCAGTCTCTGTGCATAGAAGTATGTTTTCCTTTACTGGTTTGCTTCAGGACTTAGTTGACACCTCATTACAGTAATAGCAAAACAATCGATCTTCATCATTTTGTGGCAATCTTGGCCTGAAGCTGTTGTAAATAACATATTGCAAAAATAAGCATGCATGTACAAAGACTGATACTRAACTCTAGGAATAGGAACTAGAGAAGCACAGCTAAGTAAGAGTTGTTAAAGCTTCCAGTTTGTAGCGATGCTGATAAGGCAGTTTCCCAGAAACTGCCCAACCCTTAAATTCTAGAAACTCTCTCTTCCCAGGTCAATAACCGTTTATAGACTGAATCTTTGTGTCATCCTACAAATAAACAAAGTCAAGGCAGGATCTAGTGCAAGTGGTGCAATGGAAAGAAAACTATAAGAAGGTCTATAAGAATGAATCTTGAAATCAACGGTCTCTCTGGCATAGAAAACCAAAACACACAATGTAAAGCATATCTGGTCGTTTGAGAAAGTACAAGAAAATGCTCTGTGCAACTTCACTCTTCTTTGGAAAAGTCTATTCTTGGTCTGAAAGGCGATCTGGGCAGCTTTAGCTGAGCTACTGTTCTTTTACCTTTATGCTGCTCGTCTCTATGCAGCCTAAAGGGAGTAGTTGTTTCTGCAAAAAAATACAGACTCCCRTCAGTAGGCAGATATCTGCCTGGAGCACAGTGGGCCCCAGTTAGTGAGCTTAGTGAGAAGCCAACACTCCAAGTACCTTGCCAGCTTGGTTTTCAAGGCAAGAAAATCAAGATTTTTTGCTATTTCAGGGCAATGCTCTATCACTTCCTACCCTCAGCCCCTTCTCATCAAGGTGCCCATATGGATTTGAAATGTTGAAGTGCCTTGAAGTCAACAGCGCATCTCAACSTCTCAGTATGCCAGTGAGAGAAATGTGTCATTTTTTCCTGTGTTGTGCAGGCAGTCTAGAAGCCCAGTGGCAGGCTGCCATGCACGGCAAGGCTTGGACGCCCTCCAAGACCTCCCCACTTCCCAGGGAGCACTCAGTGACCCACCGCGAGGGAGCTGAGCTCTGCRCCTAGGCTGCCTCCCGATACCAGTTCCCCTGCAGTTTCACTCACTGCTTTTCACCAACTTTAAATTCAGACAGGAACAGAGACTCTTTGGAGTGAACATTTTCCATAACATCCTGCAGCTCAGCTAGCAAAAATGTTCAACGTGGCTCTAGCTGGAGCACTAAGATGGACTTAGACTCACTGAGGAGTTTGGTTCCCTTATTTCATGGGGACATATCTTTTTTAAATATCTCCTGCAGGTGTGAGAGTTGACACAACAAAGCATGCAATGTTTTAAAGTCCATTCAGCTTATGCATAAATACTGCTAGTCCTTTTTTAAAACTCTTATGAGTTGTTTTGTAAACATAAAATACCTTGCTTAATTTCCAAACCATGTGCCATTTACTTACCAGACCCCATGGTAGAGTACCCACGCATGCGGCCAGCAGCCCGTAATGCTGCAACCTCCAGAACAATTCCCACGTCTCTTCTAGAGCAGCACTACGAGGCAGAGAAGCCACRCTTGATGGCACCAGACCTAGGCATAGGCTACCACCTACTGGAGTTTTCTAATTGACTTACTGCTCTGTAGATTGCCACAATCCTGTTTATGTTCTACACTAACACTTTTCTGTGAAACTACAGAATAGTTACATGCTCAGCATTGTGGCAAACACGTATCATTAGCTCTTTGTATATAAAGGGCAGCTCTTTACAGATAAAGAGCTAATGAGATGTGAATAACTCATGTAAATTGTGAGGAAGCCCAATGTACAGCTCTGTGGGCCTGATTCTGTTTGTTGCTCGTCTGGGGTCTGACATGTGTTTTACTGAATCCAGGTCTTCTCTTTTTCCAGTTGGCTCTACAGAATAGGGGAACTTTTCTGCGCTGAGGTAAGTTGCTGCAGTTTTGCTGAACTGGGGAACCTTGGATTTCCCTGCAGAAATTTGCTTCTACTCTTCCCACAGTCCTTAGGAAGGAGGAATAAAATTCATATATACTGGATGGACACATGCCTGAATTTAAGTGGGATCCCATCCTTGCATCCTCTGTGTGTTTAGTTGTCTTCACTGAAATCAGTGCTACAGGTCTGCTCGTGCTGCCGTGCAGCAGTGCAGTACAGGCAGCACTCCCGAGAGAGGCCGGGTCACGTTCATGGGGCCTGCTTACATTTGTGAGTGTGAAGGACTTGGTCCGTGTAATTCAGGCAGCCCAGGGCCATGCTTGTTCCACTCAAAGGGCCCAGTCAAATCAAGGAGCCCCTAAATCCTGTAGCCTTCAAAATAAGAAACTTGGCATCTGCTTTAGATGGGTGAGCTTCAGGGATCTGGCAGGGTTGAATGCCTACTGCTGTTGACTTGTCCAGGGGAGGCTTGTGATGTTGCAGCATGTGCCTTTTTAGGGCAGAAACATCATTTTTCCACTAAGTATACTGAATACTATGGATGTAATTTCCTGATCCAGGCTCTTTGGATTGAACTGCTCTTTTGAGTTGCCCTAAGGCTCGGCAGGTCATGCTAGCCAGCCACCTACCGTGCGTCAGACCTCTGCTGCCCAATTAGCTAGCCCCCAGGAAGGTCACCGGGAGGACTCAAGTGGCCTCAAATAGGAGTTGACTCATGCCCCATGAGATCAAAACAAAATGTCTATGCGTATTAAAAAAATATTATGGAAACTGTCTCATTCATGCACAAAAGCCGCACTTCAAACTTTATCATTATATTTTAAATGGAGAGAAAAATTGCATAAGGCCTGGTGTGCATTAAAATTTTTGGCCTGTGAAAAAGTCCCTTCCCATAAACACAACTATTTCTTGGGGTCTGGCACACAAGTAGGCATCTGAAGTTAGCAAACTTGGACCCTTTCTGTGCTCCTTCAAGGCATTAATTTATCTGTAGCAGCGACTCATTTCTAGGCTTATCCTTTGTGTCATCAAGACTAATCCAGAGCAAACACTTATGGTCCAGATATAAATATCAGGAGATGGGGCTTTGTGAAAGGAATGCTTCAGGCCCTCTTAAATATAGCAGCAACGCCAGTGAACGCTGCTTGTTGGCAGAGATGGGTACTCAGAGCATCTTACATACATGCTGCAGCACTTGGCTCAGTTAGGCCTTTGTGGGAGGTTTGACTATGTAGTAAAATCCTGCCCCACTGATGTTGGCTAGGATTTGACTGTGGTGCTATGCAATGCAGAGACCCTGTAGTTCCCACAGCTGCCATCTGCAGCCTGACTGTATTCCAGCAAGAGTGAATTGCCATGGTCCAGGGAGCAGGATTTCACGTATCACCYTGTCAAAAAGACCAGAAGACTGCTCTGCATGCACAGCATGCGTATTTTTTCAGGAAAAATGAATTAATGCAGGTATTAACCAACAATTTGTCATACAGCTTCTAAAGTCAGCTTCTGATGCTGTGAAACATGCAGTGAAAGATGGATACTTTTCACCCTCCTCTGGCATCTCTGAAGTTCTTTAGTGCTGGAAGCGACTGAGCATCACCAAGTCTAAGGCTGTTTTCTGCTCAGCAGATGGGAGAAACCCCAATGAACACATCTGCTGCTCACTGCAAGTGGCTCTTTCTTCTGATCCGGAGCCATGGAGCAAAGCAGCTCAGCCTTTCCATCTGTGCATCGCTTACTCCTCAGCTGGAAGCTCTCATAAGACAGGCACATTAGGAGCTGACTACGGACACTGCAGAAGCAGGGTCCAACTCCACCCAGGCATGGCCCAGTAGGCTGGACACAAAGCACTTTCCRTTTAGCACTCTGCTGTGCCTCATGAATGCGGCCCTGTGACACCACTGTGGCACCACACAAACAGGCCCCAGCTGCAGGGCCTGAAGGCAACCGCACTCAAGCATCATGTTACAGCACTACGAGAAATAACCTGCCTGCACCTTCCGTCCACTATTACAATCACGATACCCCTTTTTTCCCTAAAACACATTCTGTTTACTGATCTAAATGAAAAGAAAGCCAATATATCACATGTCCTGCAGGCCCATCCCTGGTCTGTGCATGTGGAGAGTGGGGAGCTTGACATGCCTGATGAAGGCTGAAGGCTCTTGGAGTGTCTTGCCCCAGTGTTATGGGCTGACTGTAGAGTGTGGTTCAGCTAACTGGGTTATACTAGTTCCCTCCTGGAGCATGTTCTCCTGATATCAGCAGACATCCAGCTGCTATGACTAAGCTCTTGCTCTACTTCAGAAGTCCAATGAATAAATATTTCTTGAAAGTAAACTAGAGTCTTGTTTTGGGAAACAGAGTGACCCATCAGCTTGGCTGCTTTCGTGTGTAAGACAATGCTTCACAGGAACCTGCTGGGCAGCAAGCAATAACACGAATATCTTGCTTTCCTGCCTTCCAAGCTGGCCTCTCCTCCTTCGATAGGCTTGGAATGAGCTCTGCAGTTCTAACTATAGAGAGTAATGATGTGTGAAAACTCCCTTTCATTTTTCRCTCTAATTTTTTGGAAGGTGGAACATTTTACAGTTGACAGTACCATGATAAAGCCATATGAGGCAAGCAACTATTTTTAACCAGATGGAGACTATTTGAGAGTCTACTGCTGAATCATTTTAAACAACGAAGGAATCATGGCATTCAGAAGTGTTTCTGCGGATGCTGGGGGGGGGGGGGGGGATGGAAAGGCTTTTATCACACATTTGTTCCAGTAACTTTTCAACTACTCCCAAGAATATGATTACGACTATCTCAAAGACACACTGTCTGTAAGGTTACTTTGAGTAGTGGCTGCATTTTACAAAATGCTTTTGCTTTGAGGAAGACAGATGATCAAGTTAAAGCAGCTTGAGAGGCTACCTGTGTTTGCTAAACCCCCTTCACATCCTAGCATGGTGCTCTGAACCATACCAAATGGGAGAAGATGCTTGAACTTAGACTTTTCATCATTGCACTTCCCGCAACCCCATCGTCCCATCATGTGTAAGAGCAGTTACCTGGGTACAATATGCTGAGCACTTGTGGGACCACAGTCCAGAGTGAGATGAAGAAAGGGTACCCTTAACCCTACTTTGTATGTCTTTTCTGTATGTCTTTCCTTGTAAAAGAGAAAAGCACTGTTTCACCCTCCACTGCCCATACGACTGCAAAAGTGGCCTCTTTAAATAACTCAAGTTGCAGCTGGATGAAGCTGGCCTTACGGCTAAAACTAAGGAATTTTCTTCCTATTTCCTAACACATCTCAAAGTCACAGCAACACCTCTTCTGGCTGGAGAGTTGGAAATGACTCACTAGTGCACCTCCTTGCACAGGGAAAGAGAGTATCACAGTACAGCTTACTGTAACTGAGAGAGGCTATGACCCAAACTGCGTTATAAGCTGAAAAAACAAAGTATAGGTGTTTAAATTGCAATAAGTTTGTTCATAACAACACTGTAGGTAGCCATTCTTCAATTAGATCCACCCCACCCACACACACCCCCACACCAAAAAAGAAAGGGGACAAGTGACTTTTACAATAATCTCTAACACTTACATAAAGATGACTGATAACCAGTTTTGGATTACCGGTAAGCTATAAACCCTGCAATTTCATCCCAGAAAGTGCACTGGGATTCTCGAGACTATTCCTGCCTGTGCTACTTGGGCATCCCCTGAGAACAGCGCAATTTATTCCCTGCTGAATGCAGTGGTAAAATGCTGGCTTCATCCTGGGAGGTTGCTGTGAAGCCCACATTCAATTCTGCAGTGTCAGCTAGATAGGTGGAACTCCCTGAAATCTGTGGGGCTAGTTCAGATATAGGTTCTCCTGCCTCTTCCGAATACAAACTACTAGTGTTTTGCCTCCGAACACAAGATCACTAGAGGATCAGGAAAGAATTTTTCATATGTGCATCAGAGCGCTCTGACATGTTCGGCAGAGAAAGTAGGTCATCGCTGGAGGCAGGACAGGGAACTAGATGAGTCTGTTAAGGCAAGTCCTGTGTTCCTTAAAGGTCTCTAATCAACCAGGCACAAAGCACTGTTCCCCATTTCTTTAAAAATCTCTTGGCCACTGCTTTTGGTCTTGTGAAGCCCAGATATGCCAAGAATGAATAGAATCAACGTTCAGCATGTTAATGTGAATTAATGCATAGCCTGTTTAAACAGATATATATATATTCACTCAGAGCACAGGAATGATAAATAAATGCGTTGGTTTTGGTTATGTTCTGAAGTTTGTGGCTCCTTTGCATTTGTAGCACTTAGCCTCAGAGCTGAGCTGAACCCACACAGAAAAGCTGCACTCCTTGAGAACACCCTGGTGACAAAGCCAAGGGCAGGAGGAATGCTTCTGCATTCCCCACTGTGGCCTGCAGAAAGCATTTTGCCATGGGAAAACAAACCTTCTTCCATGACCTAGTTTCAGACTTGGTTTACTGGCCTGTCTTCTCAGCGTCACTGAAACCATGGTGGGACACATATCCCAAGCCCCCTTTAGCCCAGTCTCTTGGCTCTGAATTCCCAAACACCCGGCTGCCCCTGGATTGCTCTATAATGAGAGCGAAAGTCAAACCCTGCTCGAATATATCCTGCAACATGACTGGAGCRGGGTGTGCAGAGATGACACTAAGGCTTCACAGAGAGGTCCTATATCTGTCTGTCATGCAACAAGACATGGTTTCTCACTTTGGATGACAGGGGAAATTTCAGACCAAGCTTTTCTCTACCAAGCCATTAATAACATTTACAGGAACAGTAAGTGCATATTAAGAGTATTTCTAGTTGCCAACTTAGTGGCAGCCTTGGATGGGGAGTCTGTTGCCCAAGGTAGGTAGGTTGCAGCTCTCCCTAGTGTCACTGCTGCACTGCATTTTCCTTTGCAAATGTCCTAAACGTGAGAGAAAAGAACGGTGGACTCTCTGGCTGCCAGAACCCCCAAAATTAGCCAAAGGGACTGGATAACATCTCCTTTAAAAAGTCCTCAGTCAGCATCTCCAGAATGGGTAATGGAGATCAAAAGAAGGGATCCTTAAACTCAGAGATTGTTTTTAAGAGCAATTTCAAAGTGAGAGGAACTCAGCATGGCCTGCTGTGATTGCCACCAAACTGCACAAAAGTCAGGCCATTACAAAGGCCCCTAACTTCAGATAGTTACAGCTATCACTGTAGCTGTCACTTGGCTTTGCTCTTACATGCAATAGAAAGAAGTGAGAAGTAGGTTTTGCATTGCTACCCATGATCTCAAAAGGAGTGTTTGCTGCCAAGCTCACATTTGTGATCTGTTGGGCCCTCACAAAACAAGAGACTCTTGCAGCTCCCATGAGACTCAGGTCCCAAGAGGGAGCTGGTTTGGTCAAGCTGGAGAGCAGAAGGTGAGGGGGATCTAACTGCCGTCGTTAGTGACTTTAGGGTTTGTAGGGAAGGCAGTCTTCATTTTCACTAACATTTTCACACGAGAGGTGAAGCAGGGTCCCAGGCAGGCTGTGGGATCTCCATCCCTACAGATGTCCAGACCTTGACCTAACTTTGAAGTTGGCCCTGCTTTGAGCAGTGTTTGGAGCCAGGGTCCCTTCTGGCCTGAGGAATTCACTGAGCCTGACAGCTACTAACCTAACCCTTTTCCCTCCACTAATGACAGAATTGCACAACAAACTCCAGTTGTGCTGATTCCTCTTTGCAACCTCTGCAGCTTTCCTGTCCTTTAGTTACATCATCTACAAAATAAGAACTGTAGGATAACAGCTACTTTCTCTGCTGACCACCCCCTGTCTGAGGGTCCTATGCACCATGGTAAACGTAACAGTAACTTGAATGCAAGGTACAACCACAGTGCTGCAAAACACTTCCATGCCCTTCAAAACTCTAGTCTTCTCCCCTTTTCCGTTGGATATTCCCTGCTGTCCCTGATCTCACCTGGCCTCTGAAAGCATCCTCTGATCTGGGGAAGAGACCATTCCCTATTTTGACCACAGCAGGCCTGGCTAGCAGGTAAGTGCTCAGTGCTGGCACGTCCTCAGATCAGTATAGCACAGACAGGCACCGTGGTGTGCCTGTGTCCTGCGTGCACCCCAGCCAACAAACAGAGTTTATTGTCATGGCCTGAATTTCTTTCCCCTTCATACTCTTGGCCAGGACCTTGGTGTCTGCCACACCTTCAGAGCTGGAGAAAACTGGGACCTATAAAGTAAATGCTAGCCAAGTTTCAAGCCATTTCTTCACAGCTGGGAGCACAGCTAGGGTACATTAGCAATAATTAGAGCCCAAAACTGCCCCTGTGGACACCTTGGTGCCCTGGGCTCTCACTCCAGGTGGTGTTACACTCTTTTTGCTTCGATTGAAACAGATCCCACCCAAAGACAAGGGACAGTATTATCAGTCCTTCAATTTCTTGGCTTTCAAAGGGAACATTCCTGTTGCTAATCTTATTCCTTGAAGGACAGAAGACAGAAAAGCTCCTAAAGGTCCTGGATTCTCCTGCACAAAACCAACATGTTCCTTTACTTGAGGAAATGTGCAGCTCAGAAGGCTGCTAAATGGCATCCGGCACACTCATACTTGTACACCACACGTGGCTTACTTTATCTGCAGGTCTGTAATCTTGAATAATGGGTCCTGACATGTGTTTTTCCATAACACAATCTCTTCAGGTCAAATTAATTCTATGATTTCCATCTGCTTCCTCCTCTACATAAATGATGAAGACTTCCTGAAGCTAACAGCCAAACTTACTCAAAACTGGATATTAAAATTAATCTTTTGTTCTTAAATACTTTTTGTAGACTGATTTACGTCTCCCTTTTTTACTCATAGATCTGTAGGTCCCAAAGCAGCAGACAAAAGAGGTTTTCTGYGGGGGGGAGAGAGGATGATGGGAACACCAGGACAGGGTAGGGTGTGAATTGACTTGTCGGTGGGATTGAGCCTGTCTAGATAGTCATATTGTCACAAAAACTGCAAAAAGTCTTTGCCGAGATCCTTTCTGTTGAGTTGCTCTCTGGGCCTGCATGTGGGGTGAGGGCAGTTTTGTGGCTGTAGATCAGGTCCCTGAGCCTGAGGTTCACCACAGACTTCCTTTCCAACCTTGAATGAGCTCATGCCTGCACCCTGCTTCCCTGGTCAAAGGATGAAGTCAGCGATCTCCTAGGCATTTCTGAGTGAGGTCTGTGCTTAAAAATATCAGTCTCTGCTTACTAATTTCACAGAGCTCTGCAACCAGGAGTTTTATAATTGAGCCCACGTAACACTGTGCCGTGTAGGTCCTCTTTTCATTAAGAGGAACCGAGATTTGGATGGGAACATCTTGTATTGTGCATGCATTTCCCCTCTCCTGCTTATCAGGCATTGCATCATGTTGCTTGTGCTAAAGTCTAAAATACAGATGAAGCTGTGAAACATGAATAATCAGTAGATATCCCAGAAGTACATCCAACTAAAAAAGGGTGTTGGGTGAATAAAATGCATTTTACTCCCTCATCATGAAATGTTTGTTCACTGCTTTTTAGCAAAAGAGAGGGGTGGGTCTGAGCAAGGAGGTTTGTATCTTTGTGTGGCTCTACATCTGCATTTTCTCATGCCTAGTTTATTGCTTCTGTGCATTGCTAACAAAAGCAGTGCTGTGACCACAATATTTTCATAACCTGTGAAAGGCATGGAGCAGAAGTCTAGACAATGTAACCTGTATTTCCTACCTGCAGTGCAACCAGCAGAATTTATCTTACTGGTAGGACATCTCTCGAGCAGAGATCTCAAAGCCGTCGGTGGAGTGCATTACTTCTCTTTTTGAAAGTGCGTGATGTTAATCACATCCTTATCCAGCTTTAGCATGACTTTGAGAAGAGCAAGATGTACCATCCTGGTGCAGAAGTCTACCTTTCTTAGGTTGTTCTGCTCACCAAATGGATCTGTTCCAGTTGTAGTTTTAGACATGGTGGGTTTAAAACTAATCTAGCCAAAAATTTACAAACTTGAGCACGCATTCTTCACTCTTGCTTCAATATCAGTCCTCAGAGAAAGGTCTGGTTGGTGCTTTCTGTAAGGTTGAGGTCTTGCTCTCATTCGGATGGTGTGTTGCCACACAGCAAGGAGAGAAGGCAGCTATAAGCAACATCTGCCCCATCAGGCCCCTTTATTGTAACATTGCTTTAAGCTAGGTCATTTGTTTTATTTGAGTTTGTTCTTGTGTCCATAGGTTCAAATAATCGCCCATTTTTACCTGTGAGTCGTGAGGTCTATATCTGTGTTACACAAATACTGTAGGTGTTTTCCTTCTTGCTTGTCCTGTGAGTAATTTATATTCTACTGGCAGCAGTTGAATTATGTCATTGCATCACTTTAACTGTTTTTCTTGGCTGTGATTTTGATTTCCTTGGCATTACAGTGAAGGCATCTTTACAGACCTGTACACCTGCTAGCTGCACGCTCAGTTTCCCCTCTTGTGCACCTTGCACTTGCCTCTGGAAGTCCAAACTTTACAAAGTACTTATTTTTACATTCTTTCCTTGCTAGTTCACAAAGGCCAAGATAATTCCTCTTCCCCTTAATTCTGTTATATGAAACCTTTAAACTTTTCTTTTTGATACTAGTGTCTAGAAGATCCAGGCAAGAACCAGGAACAATTCAGCATGGGTTCTGCCTAGGCGAAACCCAACAATCCCTGTCCCCAAGTGTTTCTGACGAGACAACGGATGGATACGGACAGAAGAACAAAAGCATCAGGAAATGACGATGCAGCATTACCCAGCACGATAGACATACGTGCTTGGCATGCTAACCATTTTCAGACCTTTGCAAGCAGCAGCGTAAAGGGTTTTTAAAAGAATTGTAAAYGATAAATAGTTACTTTTGAGGCAGTTCTTTTGCAGTGCTTTTTCTTCACTGCATCCATAGCTCTACTGTAACATTTTGCATGTCCCTCTTTGTATGTGCACCTTTCCAAAAAAATGAATTTTGGCTTCTATTTTTCCCTCAGCTATTTTTCAAATCCCACTCCCTCGTCCTGGCTGTTTTGCTTTGAAGGTATCGCCAGCTTCTCACAACATTAGTGCAGGGCATTCGCATTCAGATCCTTGCATTTTTCATCCTCACTACTGCTATAACACCATCTCCCCTCCCTTGTAAGAGCTAACAGTCAAGTCAGACACATACAGTTTGCCAGTACAGAGTTGTCTGTGGTCTTATATTACCGTCGTATTTCGGCATGCCCTGCCAGGAGTGCCGCACATGGCGCTCATCCCCGCAGTGCTGCTGCAGGACGCTCGTGGGGACGGAGCGCTCGAGGGGCCCCTGGCTGATGGGCCAGGGGGCCACCTTCGCTTTCGAGGGGCACCAGCAAACAGCGGCTTTGGGACATGAGCGGGATGGAGGGCAGGAGCATGGCTGGAAGCCGTCTCTCTCCTCTCGGCCCAGGCAGCCCCGCCACAGGCCTGGGGCTACAGGAAGCCAGCTGGCCTGTACCCCGGGGGCAAGTATGGCTTGTGTCATTCTAACACTGAGAAGAGCAAATTCTCCCAACTTTTGGCATCCAGGAATCTAACAGCAAACTAGAACTGCAGGCAACTTGCTGTCCTCATGACTTCTTGTCATAAGATCTAGGAAGAAGCAGGAAAGAAATTGAACCCGCAATTACTCTGAGACAAAGCGATGCTCAAAGCACTTCCCTTTGTGTTGCACAGCTTCGGGATAGGCCCATGCAAAGCTGAATTGGGCGGGTCGTTCCTACGACGAGTACGTGTCTTATTCCTCAATAGAAATGCAATTAAATAATCAAGAAGCTGAGTGAGGTCTGGCAGAGGCTGGAGCTTCTGGTTCCCCGTGGAGGCAGCAAACTCACAGGAACAGAGGTAAGAAGAGGGGAAGGGAAAATTGATGGGCTTCGGAGCTGACAAGGTCCAATGCAGGCAGATGCTTCACAAAAGGAATCTCCAAAGTTAATACATTTTGTAAAAGCAATTTCTATGCCAYGCTGCCAAGAGTAGTCAGCCTTTTCTGTTTCTTTTTCATAAATATCCACTTCAAGTTGAATCTTCTGGATGCTCCAGAGTTTAATATGAAGAAGTGAAGATTGTGCTTTGAGTTGCACTCCACATTTGGACCTGCAGTGGGCAGTGTTCATCTTCTATGGAGAAGAGGAAACGCCGTGGCTCTGTCCATGAACACCAGCTTGCTGTGACCCTTCAGCAGGCAACACGGTGCGAGCGTGCTCACCCAAGCTACTCAGACATCTTCTTCTCACGTTGGGACTTTGGTCTGTTCCAAAAAGCGGTTGTTTTCTTTTGTGCCAGTATTACCTTTTTTAAAAAAACATTTCTTCCTTTTTTCTCTTAGCTTTTTAGTTGTCTTAGCTATCCACTTCCTAGCCCTTTCTTCTCCCTTGTATTTTAATTTTAAACCTTTTCTACTTGATCAAGACAGTTTCCTCCTAGCCAGAGCTGTTCAGAAGAGTAGCTTGTRACAGCTGTGTTCAAGGTAATTAGAAAGCAAGTGTGGGGTTTTCTCACACAACTTTCTTGGTTTTGTGTGTTTAACTAGCTTGTTTTTCTGATACTATAAGTAACAGTGACTAACCCAACCTTGCCTTCTGAAACCTATCAAAGGCACAACAATAAACTAATTTTTTTTTAAGTATGTTTTCAGAAATAGAATTTTTGTTCAGGCCTAACCTCAACATATCCAATACAAGCTCAATTCCTCAATTCACAGGCAAATTGCAGGTAGAAAAGTCGCACAAAGAAAAGACCTGTTGCAGTGTCTGCTCCATCTTCCTGACAGCRCAGGCTTGGATTTCCACTTCCTGGGGGGCAGACCTTCACAGCTGCAGCTAACACAGCCAAATTTGGTATCTCTCCAGGGAGAGAAAGGCTGGCTGGGCAGTTGCAGTAGAAGTGACATAGCTAGAAAGCTGCTTTCTTTTCCAGCTCTGCCTCAGCGACTGGCTTGTTCCCACTTAAAGGTTTCCCCTAACTGGTGACCTGGCAGGTTGGTAAAGGAACGTCAGGTCCTTCAGATGTCCCTGTACTGTTCGTTGCATGTATTGGGCCCCTAGTGGTCAGAAGACTGTAAACTCTAAGGAACCTTCATATTTTGGACAACTTACGAATTTTTCATCTTTACATGTATCAGGGATCAGGAGGACCCCAGCTGAAATTCCCCTTCCCCTGCTGCTGGGTCCAAGGTGGGCTTCTCTTCAGTTCACAAAGCACCTGCACAAAGGAAGGTGCCCGTCAGGCAAACTGCTTCTCCGTGCCCTGACCCTGTGCCCCCGGCACGATCGGGGATGGGGCATTGGAGCAGGAGCCCCGTGAAGTTGGCCCAAGTCACCCTTCGGAAGTGTCTCATTTCCTTGCTCATCTATCCAAGCCTGCCTTTCTTGCCAGAAGCCTCCCTCAGCAGCTGGTGCTAAGCTTACTGCTTTGGGTTGGGAAGTTTGTTTTCAGTGTTTGCTCTGACACACAATTAATTAAACCTAAGTGCCTCTATTTATTGCTCTCAAGAGAAATCATACTGGCTTGCATGCCCCAGCCTTTGGGGASGTTTCCATTGTTTCAGCTACCGTCGCAGCCAAGAAAGGCTAAATCACACTCGCTCAGTGTGGATGGGAGGGAGTGTGCCTGCCACCGTGCCTCAGCATGCCTTGCAGGTGCCTATACAAGGTTTTTGAGCAAGAGACACATTGCAGTGAATGTGACATCACAAGGTGACCAGTACCAGCAAGGTATCTGCTATGTAACCAGCTGAGCAAGGTCAAAATTTAAATGGTTGAACTCTCTTTCATTGTCAACAAGCAGCCTTTGAAGAAAACGAGGGAAGTCTGAGAGAGAAAAAGCTGACATAATTCAGGTATTAAAAAGAAAAAAAAGTAACCTGGGATCCTGGTGCTACAAGCTTATTGCCAAATCCATCACTTCTCTTCCAAAAGCTTCAGCTGCCTTAGGAGCAAAGATAAAGTTGGTTCAACCTGTGGTCTGCCAGGCCCTGATTTAAAGGCGCACCTTCGTTTGTGAAGTGCCAGCRTGGTAGCAGTTTGCTGCTGGCAGCCTGTCCTGGTGTGTTTGGTGACGAGGTTTCAGGGCCCCTCTGGGTACAGACTGAAGAACAACTGCAAGGGTTCAAAGCTTGGCTCCCCAGGGCCACAGATACCTGGATCAATCTTTACTTACTTCACCAGATTAGCTTACAAAGCAGAGACTTTCCTCCACCAGTCGTTGCTGATGGAGAACACCTGCTTGGCTCCAGCTGGATCTTTCTAATGCCCAGAAATGTCTGAGTAAAGCCGAATGAGACAAGGGGCTGCAAATGCTGGGGGAGGAGGGCTTACCTGGAGGCACACAGCCCTTTTGCTGCCAGCCCTCCCGCCTCTCTCTCGAGTTCCTGTCCCTGCAGCACAGGCAACTCCGGGGGGTGCAACTGTCTCTGACGCGCTACAGGTCACAGCATGGGGTTGTCAGGGAGAACAGATACTATTTTTTGCTTGGCTTCAAAAGACTGAGCAGTGACCTGCAGTAGGTCAGGAGCTGATTGAACAGGTTAATAACTGCACAGCTTGAGGATCAGGTGGACAGCTGTGGGCAACAGCCTCACCAGCATCATACATTTCAGCTAGAGCCCTAGGCCAGTCCTGGCTCTGCCCTGCCGCAGTGGAGTCCTGTCCCCTGTGTAAACCGTCCCTACCAGCTGATTGAGCCCTAGGGCCAGATTAGACACATGGCACTAGCTCATAGGCAAGGGGAAGGAAACAAGGGTCACCATGAGCCAAATTGCCAGTAGCCCATGTCACTCCCAACTTTAAACCCATGATAAGCTAATACCAACATTTTTTAATTTGTCACTTCAGTTCATGGGTGAAAAACCTCTTCCACTTCCATGTCCAGAAGGGTGAAGTCCTTAAACATTTTCTAGAGTCTATCTAATTAATACTTCTGTAATCTAATTACTAAAGCAAAGCAAGACCAGCTGATTAGTACAAGCCACTTAGAGCACTACCAGGTTGCAGGTCTGAACTGGAGATCAGGCTTTTTCAGGCTCTCTGACTTGCCGGAGCTTCTGGGGAATCTGCAGAGCCATGAAACAGTTTAAACTGACTGGCACTAGTCTTGCTT
The DNA here is from genome assembly GCA_003342895.1 of Casuarius casuarius. NCBI lineage: Eukaryota > Metazoa > Chordata > Aves > Casuariiformes > Casuariidae > Casuarius > Casuarius casuarius. The sequence continues at coordinate 1,337,527 of PTFA01000262.1, forward strand.
TCCTTCAGCCATAGCTTTGCCATACCCTGCTTTTACCTGCAGTGCTGATAGGAGGAATTCTCACCACCTTCTCCCCTGTGTCCAGCCCTGACTGGAGTCAAAATTTCAGATCTTATAATTTTCTCTCAGAATATTTTTAACCAGCTGCTTTTACAGTGCAGCCCCACAAACACTTCTGTCAGATGACTGTGGGGGCTTATAGCACTGAGGCAAGAATAGTCAGGAGCAATTCACAAAGCCACTCTCTGAAATCACAGCCTCAGTTACCTCTTACAGACCATAGCTTGAAGAAACATTGCACTAAATGCATGTTTTGCTTCAAGTTATCTCTATCTTCAAAGGCAGCACATGCTCCTGAATAGCCACAGGTTAGACAGCCCAGGGCAGTATTCAAGGACTTCTCAGAGACCTGTAAGAGAAAGCTGTACTCACCTACCTCATGTCAAAACACAAGCATTTAGGTTAGAATTTAGAGACTTCTCAGTGCTTCCATGTGTTAATTTGCCTTATTGCATTCTCATGGAATTATTTCTTTAACAGAAACTTCTTAAGCAGCCCATAGGCATTCAGAGCAGAATGAATCCAGCCCTTTAGTCAGCTAGGTGCTTCACTTGAGGCATTAGAGCAGCCTTGCTGAGATCAGTGGGCAGCTGCACATGGTGAAGAACCCAGCAAAACTGGAAGGCCAGACATTTCCCCAACTATAGTGCACCCAACTAAGGCAAAACAGCTACAAATATATTTAATGGCTTACTTAAAAACATTAGATGAGAACAACTTGTTCAGAAGTGCTCACACTTCTACTACAACAGTTACATTTATGCATGCAAAAATCTTGCAAAGTCTGGAACTGTGGTTTAGTGCAAAATGGCCTAAAAACAACAGCAATAACAAACCCCCCACCCTATCTCTGTTAAAAAAAAAAAAATCTTAAAATAGGGCAGGGAGTGAGAAAGGAAAGTAGCAGTGATCTTCTCTTTTGCAGTCAGCTAGACAAGTTGCTAGCATCAAGTTCTATATTTATTACCCAATAGCTCCAGTATCAGATTGGCTTGCTTCAAGGCTGAGTACTTAACACTGTTGTGCTGAGAGAACCCTTCCTCTGCAAATGTAGTTGTGCTGTTCCAATCTGAAGTGCAAACCTACCTGTAAAATGGGGATGAGAAGCTGTTTGCCAAATGGCTACTTGCAAATAATAAAGCCAAGATTTGTATTTGAGGAAACTTCACTTTAGGCTGCTGTTTCCAAACAGCAGTGTAAAGTACTGGAAGCACAGATAAATCTTGATTTTCGGTCTCATCTGTCAGCAAGAGCTGCATCTGCTCCCAATGGAAAAGCTGAAAGAACAGTAGTGAACTGCAAAACAACTCCAGCATATGACCATACAAATAACAGTAATTAAAAAACACACCAGAAGCCTTTACCCTGCTCCTGAGAAGCTAGTGGGAGTTTGCCATCAAATTTCTACAGAAAATACGACCCCTTCTTCTTTCGCTTAAGGCACTCTGGGAGATACTAAAATATAGTCCACAAGTTATCCCCTTCTCATCAGTCTTCCTTCTTCCCTGTTCCCCTGCAATTGGTTTGCATGGGCAAGACAGTCCATACAAAACTGATTCCTGGGCTTTTAATATAGGCATAGTAAACAGCCAGCAATGACAGCATCACTTTTCTACAATGATATTATGGTTAAAACCAAAAGATACTACATTAGATCTCTCTAACTGAATAAATAGAGTAGCAAGTGACAATGCGCCAAATGTGGAGCTATGACCAAGGGAACTGGCCCTTGCTACTGGGAGTATGAGATTGTCAAATTCACATTACACAAGGAAAAACAGGATTCCAGTATTAAGGCCACTTACTGGAATTGATAGTAAATCACAGCAGTACTTAATTGTAACACACCTATCACTAGTCCTTAGGATGGAAAAATCTCACCCCCATTTCCAAGAGCTTCTGAAGCATGATATGAAAGGTGTGCAGGCCTATTTCCCCTGGCTTTACTGTCGGACAGTCTTGCAATATCTGAGGTATACAACAAAGATGGACTGCCATCTCTTGTTTAGATAGTGCAATAGAAAAGCACAGGCAGCTGCAAGACTTGCCCTGCCAGGCTGTACATAGCAAGCCCTCCAACTGCAGATGATATTATATTGGCATATATAGTTATACCTGCTGGAGGAAAACAAAGTGCTTTTACAGTGCACTCCCAGTCACCATACTAGCCAGAACAATTAGCTAGCAATGAATTTGCTTTTAGCCCAGAGTACATGCTTACAAGCCACACATGAGGGCATTTCTGCACTATGAGAAGGAAGACTCCCCCTCAGAAAAGATGACTACCACCCAACATGGCACGCTGCCACCACCATAAGCCTTCGCTTAGAGCTATAGCCCAGGTCTCTGTTCAATCTAGAGTTAGACTGCGGTAAACAGGCAATGGTGCAAACCAGACTCAAAACAGACACTCACATATTTGTATGTTTATTATTTCAAAGTACAATATATACATAATGTATAGTGATGTCTTCCAAAATTTTATACAGAAACAAGTATCTACAAAATTAAATCAATAGACATTTGTGTATATTCAGACAACATACAGACATATATTGGAAGAGTCAACAGTTTCACTGTCAGAACACAAAAATAGGAAGTAAAGGAAACCCCATCCACCTTGAAAAAGCTCTAAGTACCACCCTCCTCCCTCTGTAACTCAGCAATTTGCCTTTTGAAAGGTTTCAGGTTGTTTTGGAGGCATGSTAAATGTGATTTCTAGTGCCACCTACTGTTAACGTTTATCACAGTTGTTTCCACTGACAGCTGAAAGAGTAAAGGAGCCCATTCCTACAGGATGCATCAGGCCTTGTTCTCTGGACCACTGGGACCTGATCCCAGTTCTCCACAGCATGCCAGCACTCAGCTTTAAACTCGATTCAGTGGGAGCCACAGATTTGATTTTAGTTATGAACCAAATCTCTTAATGAAGAGTTTTCCAAAGAGTAACTTGTGTTTTAACAGTTGGAGATACTGCAGCTGTTGCCAGCAACAGGTGAAGAAGATGAGAACACCTCTGACAAGCATAACTTGATCCCCACTGCTTTTGGGAGACTAAAAATATTGCACAAGTTTATGTGCAGAAGACCAGCGATTTTTATAGCATGAAGTGGTACCCTTCAGTTAGGAAGGTCTGGCTTAAGACAACTTCAGTGCTGGATTTTACGGAGGGTGGAAAAGCATAGGCAGCTTTTCTGCAGGGCCTCTAAGAACATCAGGATGTGGGATGTTTGCATTAAAAAGAGCACCCTGAGTATTCAAGAAACAGATGTAGGACACCTGCCTGTAGGATGCAACCAGCTACAAGCTTGGCATTTCCAAAAAAAGCCTGTGGCAATTAGGTATCTAACTGACACTGCATTTCAATGGCACATATGTAGCTAACTGCTCCAGGCAGTCTTCAAAATACCAGTTTATCTGAGGACAGTGTTCAGTAATATTCATAACATAATGATAAGTTTCCAAAATAAGTGAAATGTGATTGCTGCACAAGTCTTGCATCCACTCTAGAGCAGCCAGAGTTCACCTGTGTGATATGAAACCATCCCTCAGAAACCCAGTAGCCTGTTCTCCATTACACAGCTTTTCAGAGAAAGTATCCTTGCTGTGTGCACCAACAATATTAGATTCCCGACACTTAATGGGCTAGCCCACGGAAAAAGGCAGGTGGCTTGACAGCAACATTTATATGGATAATACAGCATTCCCTCTCAGGAATGAGTAACATTACTAAGCAAAGTTGCTAACTGACCCTGTCATGTACTCAAACTTCTTGGCTTACTCTAGTCATTTGCCAGTATGCAAACTAGAATGACATTTCCATCTTTAACAGGTATGTTTAAAATAAAGCATCTAGAAGAAAACCTTGGTCCACATAAATACAGTATGCAATAAAAAAGTGGATTTKGGGGGGGGCTGCTTTGTGTCTCCATAACCAAGAAGAAAAAGTCTGAAAATTTACCTAGTGTTACAGAGAGGAAGCAGCATTTTCAGCAGGGCAGGAGGACAACTAACAAGGTTTCTCAAATAACTTAAAAGTAGAAACAACATGCCAAAAAGTAGTAAAAATTCCCACAATATCATTGCACTTATTCCATCTGCACCACACCTCTCCTTCATTCACATTATACACCTGAAGAACATAGATGGTTACAATATTAACATGGCATCTAAAATACTGGAGTCATTCAGCTGAATGCCTGAAAGTATCAAGAGCTGGTACGTTAAAGCATGAAAACACAAACATACAAGAGCTAAGCTATGTTTTGACATGCGAATTGTTCTTCCTAAAATTCTTTCTTTCCACAGAAGGTCTAGTTCAGTGAGGAACAACTGCCTGTTTGCTCAAGGTGAGCTCTGAGCTTTCTGGAAGATGGTGACAAATTGTTTCAGTAGAACCTGAAATTTTCCTCTCCACATCATTTAAACAGCAAAGCAGGAGTCCCATGAGTGGATGAGTCAAAATTCCCTAAAACTTTGTATAACCAGTGCTCTCAGCAGTTTAAAAAAAATATATATATATATATATGTATAAAAACCCATCCAGGCTAAAGGGTCACAGTTCCTACAGTGCTCATCAGGTTTTAAATCACTTGTTTTTATCCTTCCTTTTTAAAAAACTACTTTATCCTCTTACACTAAAAGGACTGGCTATTCAAGACTCCAGAGGCTCTCTGGATAACTTACTAGGCCTTAACCTTGCAAGTACCTTCAGAGATGCCTATCTTGAAAGTWAAAAGGAAGTCTCACTGTCTTGCACCAAACTACTCATAAGAACCAAATTAGGCCCTTATGCTCAATTCAGTTACATTACAAAGCCCCAGAACTGCTCAAGTGACTCAGTGCACCTGAAAACAGAGCACACACACACAACCCTAAGTTGTCTAGGTGCTTTGATAAATTTTTCTCCCTTGTGCTACAGGATTCAGGCCTCTTGTCTTATATATGATGTGAATGGCAACTGGGATAAGACAAAAGAAAAATTTCAAGTGATCTTTCTAATTTAAATAGCTGAAGCATTACTGTTTTAAGTGCACACTAAATATTTTTTTCATGATAATAGGAAGTGCAAATACTTAATAAAAAGACAAAATATATATTTACACTGGGACCTGGTCTGGCTCTGATCAGTAAATTTTGGTCAAAAGGCAACAAATACATAAATCTATGCATTTACTGCTGGAATAAAGACATTCCATTTCCTGTAAATTATCCTGGAATTAAAATGTGAAAAAAACATTGTGACAAACTAGAATCTTGTCATYTTGATATCCTTCCTCTACCACACACACAGTCACTGAAGGATTAAGAATCAGATCTGAGTTCATGCCATTTTGACAGTCTCCTTCACAACAGGAAAACTAAAGAGTCTCACAGATTTCTGTGACACTTTTATAGTCCAACCAGTAGACTGCAAACCCACTTAAATACATTTCCCATTTCTTATAGTCGCTTTCACTGGCTGGTCTATCCATAGTTAATGAGAAAACTCAGCAGGCTTAAATTCTGAAAACAGATTGAATCAGGTGGTCTCTCTCTACACATGTAACAGTGGGCAATTTTAATGCCTACTTTTTAAATGTTATTCATTATTTAGAAAGCAGAGAACTTCAACAACCAATTACCTGAGATCAGAATTCTTTAGATTCATACATGTAAAAGATCAGGGGTTTATAGGATTTGTTGAATTGACGCTTGTTTCAATCACACATATGCAACAACTGAACCAGCAAGTTTCTTAATCCCTTATTTTTAATGTTGTTTCACTTCTTTTAAATAAGGAAACACCAAGTTGAATGTTAACCTAAAGCAGAAAATATGCAATACCATGGCTATCACTTAAAAAACAAATTTTGTGATAAAGCATTTTTCCATGCACATGTCAAAAATGCTTAATCGACCTAAATACCAGAAATATGCAAGGGAGGAAGTAATGTCTGAAAGCCCTTAAAGCTCAGTAACACTGGATATGTTCAACAGCAACTAAAAAATAATCAGCTTTATTCTTCCAAGCTCCATCATTAAAAAAGTGATTAATTATACAGTGCAGAAATTAAAATCTCATTGCAACTCACTCAAAACACAGTATACACTGCAAATCGTCTGTATGTCATTTCAAACAAAGTTTTTTATCTCAGTGTAGTGTGTAGTAAAATTCAGCAACATCTCAGGCTGGTATTGAGTAGACAGAACCACACTGATGCCAAACCCTGTAGACCTTCTCTCACATGAAGAACAGCCTGTATAGTTAAAGGTTGTATATGTAAAGTACTGGATGCTTGTGCTAGCAGGTAACCATATTTCAGGAAAACTGTAAAAAAGCAATGGTCTGTAGCACCTGCCTTTTCTACATCTTCATGTTGGTTATTCTGTAAGAGTTTTAGTTATGTTGGCTTCATTCTCCTTTCCAGTTCATGCTGGTGGTTAGTAAGCCGTTCTATTTCTGTTCCTAGAGTCTGAAGGTTTTCCTTTGGGAGAAAAAAAAGATAATACAGGAAAAAATGAGACAGTCGACACAAAATGCACTAATAGGTTAAAATTACTATCTAGGTCAGCAGATTGAAATTTCAAGTATCCAGAACAAAAAAATGATTAGCTGGGAGCAGGGAAAGCCAAACTCATTTCAATAAAGGATGTGAAACTCTGAGCAAGTCTTAGGCAGTTAAGATTCTAAGGGCTGTCTCTAGAAGGTACAGCACTTCAAGGGGAGCAATACTTACAGGAAGAGATTTCCAACTTCTGCAATACTGCAGCCCAGCTGGCAGCCTGCAGAACATTTTCTAGCCTGCCATGTTTTCATCACAGCAGACATGCTGTCCCAACAGCTCAAAATGGTACCCAGCTATTAGCACAGGGCCAGGCACAAGTCACTGATTCCCAATGATGGGAAAAAAGGGTATGGAGAGGGCCCTTCTCCCCGATTGTGCGGGCAGTCCAAAATTTACTGCTGAGAGCCAGCTCATCAGAGGTTCAGATTGGACCATGTTACAGTCCAAGTCATCTACTTCAAGTGCTCTTTGATTACTCAGTACTAAACATCACCAGTTCACAATGAGCTGAAAGAACATAGTTACTCACTTTCAGTGTAATATTCTTCAGTAAGGTATCTTCTAACACAGCCTGCAGCTTCCTGTTTATCTCCAAGGAGAGTTCTAATGTGAGACCACTATCTGCAGGATGAGATGTATACAGAGATGCCATAATCCCACCCCGCCTACTCAAATGTACTTTGTTGAAGTCAGAGGCCTCTGAGGAAAGTGTTCCAGCTTCTTCCCGCAAAATGTAACTCTGAATAATTCTGGGGGGGGGAAGTTAAAAAAGACAGCACAGCATTACAAGGCAGTGAAAAGGCAGACAAAGTAACTTCAAATTCCTGATATCTTGTGTGTGTATGTGTGCGTGTGTGTCTTCTCTACAACAGTGTGCAAGGATTACATATTCAGAGGAATCTGAAGAAGTACTCATGCTGCTGGAGCAAAAAGGGTGCTTAAAAGATGCCTATCTACTTCTCTTTCCTGAAAGGTCAAACATGCTGGACAATCCCACTTAAGTGCGATTTAAAGTTACCCCAAAATTTGAAACTCTGTGCAGTTGAAGTCTGTCATATGAAATATGACAAAATCTCCAATTTTAAGATTAGTTTTCCACAGAAAAACTGCCCTTCTCAGCACACAGGGCAGATCTGCTCCATTAGCATAGCAGTGCATGCTGAAATCGGAAATGGTGCTACAAATTAAGTAAGCCATGAGAGCTAGAAGGACTCTAGGATGGTAACCTGCACATCTAGGTACTGTGCTAAAACACATTCAGAGATCTTATGCATGCAAGAAATGCTGCTTAAACCAACTTTTCCAGTAATGGCTATGATTACATGTCTCACTTTCTGCCTGACTTGAGACCCTGGGGTTAGACTTGCAGCAATACTGACAGTTCTCAGTAGCAACTGAGGTAAGTGATATTAAATCCTGAATGCTTTCAGTCTGAGATAATTGGGCAGCAATATTTAGCATTTTTAAGCCTGGACTCAGAGCTAAAATCATCTGTTATTAAACAGTTATTGAAGAAACACTGTTCCTCCAGCTCATAGCTATCACTTAACTTTCATTGAAGTGAGTTGGAGAAGTTGACAATAGTAAAATTACACCATGAACTTTTAAAGGAAACAAGTCCTGAATATTGTACAGCCTCTAATGAACGACTGATATCAAGTAATTAAAAACACCAGACAAAGTATGTAAAGATTAAAAATAATGCCTAGACTATGTAATTTAAATTAGTTTGCCTCTTTCTTCTTATAGTGTTTACAGACTCCAGACATGGAATCAAGGCCTTAAGGTTTCTGAAGATGAAATAATAAATACAGATGTTCTGCTTAAGAGTCTTCACAAGCTGTAATCTAGTCGCTTAAAATGGTACCATATGAGTAGAAAGGTATAGGCATGTTAAGAAAGGGCTGTACTTAGCAGTCAACAATACTTTTCAGAAGAAGGTATATGCCACAATTTCTTCCTCCATGTTCCAGACATCACTCAAAGAGTAGGTTTCCATGCAAGTGGAATCTTGCATCACATGTTAAATACAGACCATCTTTTGTTCATATATAATATATGTTTGGCATGCATGCCAGACTAATCTGGAATTATGCAGTCTCTCATTCTAAAACATACTTACAATCAGCACCCTTTTAAGCATASAGAGACTGAACTCCTGTTAGCCAATGATCCACCTGAAATCAGGAACCAGGTGACCATTTTGCTACCAAAAAACTTGCACCGTTCTATTCCTCCTAACAAATTTTTGTAGTAATGGACCCAAGACATAGATAGGAAGGTAACAACTCAGACACCAATTACATTAACAGCTGGGAAAAGATAAGGGGGAAAAAAACATCTAAGATTAACTATATCTTTGAGGTCTACTGTCACTGAAATAATGTCTTAACTACTTTCATTCAGACAACTACTTGTCTTAAATAAAATCCAGAATACTTCTGTCCAGTGCAGCAGCTGAAAATTGAGAAATCATATGAACCTAACTCAAAACATACTTAGTTTTTTTCCTGATTTCCTCCACTAGTTGTTTAATGTGATCCTCCATGAACTCCATCTTTTCATTTTTTCGAGCGTGTGCCTTCTGTAGTCTTACTATTCTTTCAATCAAGACAGACTTGTCCACTTCCGGGAAGCTATCCACAGCTACTGAAGATCCAGTATTCTCAGGCGACCGATCCTCGTTGCTACTGCGAGCATTAAGGGAACCTGACAATACATTTGCATTTGTAAAGCTCTTTTTGCTATTACACCAGGTAGAATGTCTCCCACCAGTGCATTACATTCTCAGTAGTTTAGGATAAACAAAGTATTTTCAAATGTCAATCTCGCTTAGATGCTACTGAGTTTCTRTATAAGCAATACTGAGAGAATTTTAACTATACATGTTGAAACAGTAGTATAGCCCCCAGCATGAACATACTTCCACTAGTATAATTGTGCTTACACCAGTAAAGCTTATTCCTAAGTGCCTTCATACTAATATTACCTTATACAAGACTGAGCTGACTTTAAACAGATCAGTTTTAGAGAGTCTACTAAAATTACAAACGTATGAAAACTGTATACAGACTAGCAAAAGCCTTATATATAAACACTCTGCAGCATTCATCACTTAGAAATAGCAAGAAGAACAGAGAGCAAAGCAAGTATTTCAAGCTCAGTCCCTCTTATACAGTAAGATTACAAGATACTTGGACAGATTTAAACCAGTTTAAAACTCAAATATATTGAAGAAAATAGATGACATTTTCAGTGCTGAAGGTACTTTTTATCTAATTAGAAGTAAAAGAGTTAACAAATTTTGCACAAATATATGAGTGCCTCTAAACATGCTGATTGATTGACCATTTACAGTGGCAACTGTCAATAGTGCAATTAATGTTGGAAGCAGCTGTTAATTTTTGTTTTGCCTCTGGCTGCATTTAAGAGGGTCTTCTATTCATTAGAGTCCTCTGAGCTTCCTTCAAACATAAAAGCAACAAAAAGGCAGTCATTTAAAAAAAGGGAAAAAAGATATAAACATTGAACTTTAATCTTGCAATAAGAATAAGCACCTGCAATTGCATTCAGAACCAACTGCATTTTTGTGCTTAAAGGCTATTTTGTCAGCTTTAATGGGAGACTGCCCACACACTACATGTGTGCAAGTCATAGAAGGAGCAAGGCTCATAGCAGCACACCATGGCAACCTTATTAAGAGCAAAGGATGGTTCTGTCAGCCCTGCTATCTGCTGTATTACCTGATGAACTGGAACGGCTCCCCATGCTGCTGACTTCTTTGTCATAATTACCATTTTCCATCTGATCCAATTTCCTCCGTGCTGAAAGCATAATAAAATGATGGTTACCAACAGAAGACTAAAGAAAAAAATTGTACCAGGACGCAGCATATCCAAACCCTTATGATCTGCAATAATTTAATAGTTTGACAACTGAAAAAATGTCAGCAACTATGATCAAGAAAGACAAATAACAAACAGTCCCTCTTCCTTTCCCCACCCCCAACCATGAAGTACCTGGATACCACATCCACAAAGAATGCAGTAGCTCCCAACTGAAGGGGTAATACCCTTCATAGGGCTGACTGGGAACAGTAAGGCTTAAATCTGATTTTACTTTTGATTAGGACCACTATAACTAATGAATGACAGAACAGCAGCTCTATTATGCTATCTCATGACTACCATCACTATTGGGAGCCGAGTATAGGCCTTGTGCCCAGAAGCACCGTTCGTTTAATAAGGGTAAGAAAGAAAATGTGCAACTGTTCATATATGTACAAAAAGGCATATAGAACTTCCTCCTGCACAATGCAGGCACAAAAAAGTAGGTATCTGTTCAACAACAAACAGATTTGATTATATTCAAATCAGCTTGCATTTAGAGTATATGCACTCCTGGGTATTTAATGATTTCTATTTGCTGATAGAACAGTCCCTCCATATCAATCATTAATAACTAATGTGCTTTATTTAGTACATTAGATAATAATCACCATCCATAATTCCTGACACAGTCAGCAGTTAGGAATACATTCAAAATTTGTTGGCAGTTTCCTACACAGACCATGATTCATATATACTCAGAAACAGAGACATTTCAGTAGTCACATATAGGATAATAAAGAATAAGCTACTTTGAAATCAATCTTTCATTTTATGAATAAGCCCATTTCAAAAGTTATAGCTGAGACTAACTCTAAGGCCTTTTTACTGTAACTACAGTTTCCCACTTGTAAGATTCAGCTTGCCCACTCACTATTATTTTCTTTAGGGTCACGGAGAGCTTGCGCGGGTTGTACCCAAGGAGTGCATGAACACAGACAGGACCACAGTCTCTAACAGACTGTGTGAAGGAGTTTACAAACTGGGCTGACTTATTATATCTGAAAATAATGTCAACCTAGCTGAAGTTGTTTGGTGAGATCTTTCAGGTTTGCTGCGTTTTTGCGCTTCTGGGTAGCTAGTTCATCTTTCAGTTCATCCACGTGGGTCTTCCTTGCTGCTAGTTCCTTCTGCTCTGAAGCCAGCTGAGCCTGTAGCGTCTCAACCTCTACCTTTCGTAGGTCTTCCTCCTTCTGCAACTTGGTGGCCTGAAATTGATTTTTTTCTTTTAAATCATATAAAAAGTGTCCAGCCTATCTGTACGCTCAGTAGCTCTAAACCTGCACTTCACTTTTTACCTGAGAATCTCACCTTTTTTATTAGGCTGATCACTACCACTGTGAGTTAGCTGCACAATGCAACACTGCAGTAAGATTCCTGAACTACCGCCAAAAGACTTATGTGACACAGTACAGTGCCATGCAGAGCTGTGCTGTAAAGTCACATTAACGTTTGTGACACACCAAGCTTATTAAACRTGACATTTATCTACTTCAGAATCACAGCACAAGCGTGACCTAAATAACAGTTTGCAGTGATAAATTTCATCCACAAATTAAAACCTTTAGATTGTTTCAATGGCAGCACAGAGAACAACTCTGTCCTCCCAGAAAGGCAGAAATAGCAACACAGTAACACCCACCATTCCAGTGCAGGGTGCCTTGGTTTTCTTTCCCCCAAGAAAACACGAGGTGTTCATATCCCATTGCTATTAATCTAGCAGAGTGGCAAACTCAAGACACTACAGTGGTCACATGCAAGCCACTGATGTACAAACAAACAGTAGCTACAGTCTGCTCCAAGCTTAAGCTTGTCCTGTTGCAAGCGCACACTAATGAGTGGTGCGTGCATTTGAAAAGCTGAGAAAGAAGCAAACAGCACAGAGATGGATACTGCAAAGCGTAAGAAAATTGTCCCCACATCTAAAAGTGAATTTGTCAACACTGAAGCCAAGTTACAGCACTTCTAGGGCTTGTACCACGTATTCATAAGTTTTCTGAAGCTTGACTTGCCCCAGGCTAACCACTCAGACCAAATGGTCAGGAATAAAAGCCAGGCAATCAGTATAAAATTTATTTAAAGCCTTCAGGAAAGCCTAAGATTCTGCCTTCACTTGGGGTGAAGACACCTAAGTGCCATCCAAGAAGCCCTGCAGCACCCTGCCTGGATTCCAGGAGGACATGGTTCTCTTGCAGGTCCTGTGCCATAGCGGCCTGTTCCACATATAATCTCCAAAACCCAGGGGCATCTAAAGTAGCACTAGAACCCTACATTTAGATAAGCAGGGACACAAGGTGGGATTCATATCCTACATCTTTATTAGTATCAGACATCTTACTAGTACAAAAAACAAACTCTATGCTGTACTCACCAGATCGTCTTTAGTCTGTCGAACATGTTCCAGCTGATTCTGTAGCTCTCTTTCGCTGTAAGAGAGCTTATCCAACTGGCTCTGTAAGGAATTGTTTTCAGACTGAAGCTGCGCATTCTTACTGGTTAATTTTTCAGTGAATATCAATAGCTCAGACTCTCTTTTCCGACTACCTTCAATGTCCTTTTGGAGATCAGCAATAAGAGAATTGAGACAGTCTACTTCTTCCTTTAAAGCACTTATTTCTTGCCCGTCTCTGTCAAAACAATTGCATCTTATTAGTGCAGCTTGAGTTTAAAAACATCAAATATAGAACATTTATAAAATAAAAGCATTAAGGTCCAGATCAGGTAAGGCAAATGAACTATTCATCACCCTAGAGAATCTGCCAGTCACTGGATGGTTTTAAAGGCCAAGACGTTTTGCAGATTTCTTTTCATGACACACTGTCATGCCAAAGTGACAAAGAGATCCCACACCCCACAGAAGGGCACACAGCCATCAGCTTCCTCAAGGAAGACTACCTTTCTGTACTCAGCTCCATGAGCTTCAGTACAGGATCTAAACAAAACCTTCAGAAACAGATACTGCAAATGGGAGGGAGGCTTGCAAATACAAAACAGGTAGTGATATTGGAAGAGGACTTCTTGTCTTTAAGAGACAGAGAAATACTCYAGTTCTAAGCTTCTCCAAGACAGCAGTATGGCAGCTTCTGAAACATCCTTATTCAAGTTGTGCAGTTCTGATTCAAAGGAACTTTCTTACTCCCTTCTCTCTTCTCCCACCCTCTACAAAACCAGTTCTTGTTTCCACTGAAGCACTCCCAAGAGGAGACTAAATATATCACTTGCAATGCATTTGAGAAAGGTAGAATGCCATAGCTTCAGTTAAGATCAACATTTTAGAGAAAGTGATTAAAATTAATTCTCAAAAAATTTTATAAACAGACTAAAAACATCCTCCTCTCTCATTTGTTCTTGCAATATTATTTCGTTAGTTCTTCAGTCATAGGATTTTCTACACCTTTTAAAAACCTCATATTCTGACTTCAGGGAAAAAGTCCTCCCTTTCTGACATGCAGTGTGTGCACTCAGATTCAAAAATAAAATAAACAGTACACAAACCAAGCACACAGATCTTGCTTAATTCCTTGGCAGACAGCGCAATTACGAAGAAGCTCAATTCACTTTAAACAACCCACCCCACATCAACATGTTTCTTCAAGTACAGACGAGCTCAGACAATCCAAATATTAGTAATTTTGAAAATAAAGTACAATTTTGTAAAACTAGGTAGCTGAATTTTACTAGATCTCCATCACTGTAAGTTACATCCTTCCAACTACCAAAATGAAGATCTCATGTAGTTAATATAGTGACAACAGGAGTATGGTTAGCATCTCACTCCCAAAGAACATGAGATGCAATACATCTCATCTTTACAGTCTCTAAGCTAATTCCATCTTTCAGAAGACAGAAGACTGAACAACTACAGTAGATGTGAATTTTTCAGCTATTTATGCTGCAAAAAACCTCATCCATAGCTCCCATTGAAAACCTATGTCAAAATCTTCATTACATTTCTAAATATGTTGTTTCATTACAACATGAGAAGTTTCTAGTTAACAATCAGGGCTGAACCAGACAGGACACATATTTAGACCATTCTGGAAGAGATCTCTAGTTTGTCCTTAAAATTCTCCAAAGAAGGAGATCCTGCAACACTGAAGGTAATCAGTATCTAGCTCAGTTATAAAGTGCTTCCTAGCATTCAATTTGATATCATCTTTCCTACAAAACTCTATTTCTGTCCTTCCTTGTGTATATGAAGAATAGCTGAACATTCCCTTTAAGTGTTTCATGCATTTAAGGACATGTCTCACTTCAGTCTTCTCCTCACTAGACTGAACAAATCCGCTTCCTTTATCTTTTTCTGAGAACACACACAACATTTTGCTTGAATTAAGAGAAAATTCCTTCCATTTACTTCAAGAAAATGAAAGGCAGTAGGTTTGCTTATTGTAAACAAAAGTAACAGAGGTCGAGATTCTAAAATTTCTGTTTCATAGATGATAACAAGAACTTACTGATTCAAGTTTTAACTCTGAGATTTCGCAACTTTATCAAACATTCTAGGGAGTATCAAAAACATGTTTAAGCTATTCTGAAAGAGAAATATAGGACTATACAAAGACAGATGTGGGGATAATAAAACGTTGTACGAAAAAGATTTTAAAAATACTTTTGATCCAAGTTTTATAGGAATAGAAGAGACATGGACATTTTAGCATGTCTCTCTACTATTGTTAAGATGAAAAGATAATTGGAAAACACATTTGAAGTTTTAATTCATTTGGCAAGATTCCAAGTGAAAAAAAAAAGAAAAAAACACTATTGATCAAGGTGTAAGCTTCAGTTATCTCAATAGCTAGCTGCAGCTTCCCTAGGAAGACTTATGACAGCACCAATGCAGCTGACCGGCACACAGCAAATGGAAGATGCTTCATTCTCTGAATGCTTAGGAAAGCACACACTTGCTGAAATATTTTTCAGTAACAATTATTTAAAAGCACAGAGGAGACACGTGGGTGGTTCTGTTAGAACCTAGCAACACTGCTTGAATCAGTGAAGAGGACAGCATTTGTTTATAGTCCAGTTCATATGTACCATATGGAAACAGAACTATGTTCAGACATTCGAAAGAGTTTGTGAACCAAACTCTCCAAGAAAACTTTATTTCCCTCACATTCTTAAATGAGGACACTTCAACACAGCAGAACCAGTGCTAGTCCCTCAGAAATACAAGTGCTCCTAACATTAACTGACTATCTGAATACARCAGTGGCCAAAGATATTAAGCTGTTTTTGATAAATACTTAAATTAATCCATCATAATTAAAGAGATCTGCTTTTCCAGTTCAGTTGTTTTCCCCCAGTCTGTCAATAAAATGAGCACTGAGCAGAATCCTAGAAGATGCAACTTCCCATAGAGTATGCTGGAAAGCAAGCACTTCTTATCCTGATAATGAGAGATATAAAATTAGATTTACTAGTCTCAATCCACTTGGCTTATTTATAAAAGGCCAAAGTTATCTCCAATACTGGCAATATTGAATTAGATTAGAAAAGATTAAGCTTAAATTAGATAAAGCTTAAATTAGAAAAGATAAATCTTAAATTAGAACATACATTCTCCAAATTAGAACATATTTTAAAGCATCAGTAATTTCAATAAGAAAAACATTAATGACAAGAAAATCTGACAAATCAGTCCTCAAAGTACTTAGTTGTACCTCTGATGTTGATCCTGCAGACAATCTACAATTTTGACTCTGTCCAGCAAATTCTGAATTTCAGTTTTCTGTCTGTTAATGATTTCTTTATACTTGGATAATTCATCTTCTGTTCTCAAACGTTCATCCTCTAGACACTTTACCTAAGTTGAAAATGAGAAACTATTTACTCTTCTGGCAAACTTCAAACTGAATTATTTTGATCAAATGTCTAGACCATTGTACAAAGCTTTTTTTTTTGGTTGCTCAGAATGATAAAATCCAAAATATATCACACAGGCCAAATAAAGTCAAAAAAATAAACAGGCAAAAAATAACATCTCCAAAAATCATCAAATGAAGTAAGCAGGATTAACATTAGTCTTTCCAAAATACGCAAACATATGGGCCTGATGGACCAAAAATTCAAAGCCATCATCTTTTCTCTGTTAGCCAAGCCAACTGCATATCATGCCTTCCTCCCTTTTACGAAGGTCCCACACTGCTAAATCTCCGATCTGGAGGGAGTGGCCAGCAGGCTGATCTACAGACCATTCAGAAGTTATGGTTAGCATATTCTCTATGCCATCACAGGCCACACGTATGACCTCCACAAACCTAGGTTCAGAGATGGAAAAAGTTTACTAACATTTTTCATTTATCAAGTTACTAACTTTACTGGGTGTTTACTAAAATGTTTTCCAAAAGTCTGGAGTCAAATGAGGTGTACACCATGAAACAAAAGAGCATTGTATTACGGATCAACTGATATTCCCTAAGAAAGGCTGCCCAGAGTCACAGTTATGTATCCTTCTGGTCCCATGTCAGCCAGTCTCCATGCCACACTATTTAAAAAGAAGTAAAAATATACTGAACTGATTCGATTTAAACTCATTCGACAATTCAACATAGCACCTTAGCTCCATAGCAACCCAGAACACATTACCTTTGTTCTTAGTGTTCGAAGCTCATCCATGCCCTCTTTAAACGTTCTCTTCAGGTCTTCCAGTTCTTTTATTTTTGCGTGATGCACCTTTTTAAAGGGTGAAAAACTGCTTGAGAAATCTAAACAGACACTGGCACCCTGGGATGTCAAAAGAATTTAGGCCTATGTAGGCCAGCATAACATCTGAGAGGGCTTGAGGCAAGACAAATACCCTAAAGGTTTGTTTGTTTTTAATAAGTGAAACAAAGCAAAGCATAAAAGCTTTTTATTCGCAGAACAGAAAGCAAAAATGAGATTATGCACTCTGGTTTTAATTGTACAAACCAACATCACAACTGCCTCAGGGGGAAGTTCTAGGCAAACTGACACTGGGTTAACACTGAAGATGACATACATGAGAGCTGTGAGTGGATCCAGCATGCAAGACAAGGACTGAATCACTACAAAATGTAGTTTTGGGGCTAGCAAATCTCTACAGTGAGTGAGAGAATAAAGGCTGTTCCCTATCTCCCTTTCACCATACAGCTTGGTAAAATACCAGACGGTAAAAAGCAATCCTGCCTATCAGCTTAATTTGCATTCTAAACCATACCAACATTAATATTTATAAAATGAAAGAGCAGTTTTGTCCTTGTAACATCCTCCTTTTTTCCATAAATTTGTTCTTAGAAGTAGATCCAATGTAATAGCCAAAAATATCTTCCAAAATCATGGCTGGAGGCAGGCATCTGGAATTTGGAATTAAGCCAAAATCATCTAAAGACATCTAAAGATATCACCATGTATTTACCTCCAGGTGGTCAGACTTTTCCTGCATCTGTTTCTCTAGTTCTCCTTTTGTTACTCGCAGCTTTGCATCCAATTCATTTGATTTGATTTCTTCTGACTCCTAAAAGGGAACAAGATATGTAAGTGCAGTTTTAGAGCTTTATGTTCCCCTTTCCTGTTTTAGGAACATGCACACAATATTGCATCACCAAACCTCTTTCCAATAGGTGTGTATCTAATAACTCTGAACATGTCAGGACCACCCCACTGCATACCAATAAAGATGAACATCTTTCCTCTTATTTAGAAGCTTTCCAAGTAAGGAAATCTGTGACTGGTCTTCATAGCTTTGTAGCTTGCACTGGGTAATTCTCCCCTACTGCAGTTTAAGATAGAAGGGGGAGAGGGAGAGACCTGATGCTAACCACTAATTTCACCTCCTGAGAAAGTATGCCTACTTGATAGGTTTTTATCATCTCTTGACAGTTTTTCCTTATCTGGTCTGCTTCTTCTTTCGCTTGAGTTAATTTTGTTGTTGCATCTTTGAGGCGATCCTTGGTTTCCTAAAAAACAAGGAAACAAAACCAACCAATCACAAATAGCAATGAATAATCAGTTACAGCTATTAATCCAGCCTAAYTTAGGTAAAAGCACTTCTCATAGCAACAGTTTCCTATTTCACATTTGAAATGAATCAACAGTAAGAGATCTATATCCAGTATTTTTCCTCTTCTTGCTTCCATTCAACAGTTAACGTAATTTTGTTTGTTCCAACACTGAAAGTACAGAAGGACCTCTTGGTTATGTGCTGTGCACATTTTCAGATGACAGATTGAGTGAAATCTATCATACAAGAAACTAAGTTAAAAGGTGATCATCGGGATAAAACAAAATCCCCCCTGTCCCACATATGCTACATCACACCCTTTCAACACTTTCACTTCAGTATCTTTAGAAGCACTACTACATTCTGCTGCAGGTGGTCAAATCGAAGAAAAACCTTTTAAAAGCAGATTTTAGCGATACTAAAAAAAGGAACTAGCATAGCATCTACATTTCATTGACTGCAGTTTCCTGTCACAGTACCACTTCACTAACCTTGTGTGAATCCATTTCTGTTTTCAATTTGTTCTGAGCCCATTTTACTTTGATAACATGAGAATTGATTTCTTCTTTCATTTTTTCTATTTCTTTGTTCAGTCGAGTGGCTTCACCATCCTAAGAAAATAGCATAGGTTTTATTTTATGGATTTAAATCATCCAGTGCTTCTACAACAACCAGACTCATATGAAAGTGCCAAGTGTAGGATTTTTAAAGTCATGATTTTGCAAAAACATGCACACAATTAACAGCATTCAGTAATACTTTAGCTCTTAATCCAGTAAAAAATATCAGCATTCAGCTTTGAGTAGTAAGATAAAGCTGCATTAAAATGCAGCTTTTATATACATTAACATTATGCATGTGTTAAGAAGGACAAAGTAGTCAGGTCTAAAATATGCATCTCCTGGGTCAGCTGTAAAGGCCCATTTTGCTCTTTTTTTGCCAACTCGGTGAAAAGATGCAGGTTCAAAGTGGCAAGGTTGTAAAATTACAGAAGGCTACAGACTAAAACTGTGACACCAATGGAAGGGTGTTACCTACTGTACAGGTACAGACTACAGGGAGCACTGACAGCAAGATGTATACAGCTCAAATTACCAACCTGTAAGTCAGTGYCAAAAGATGATGTTAACAGAAGCATGCTGCTGGACTGATCTTTTATACCAGTATCTACAGACCACTGCAGTAAGCCAAAAGTCCACACTGTGTTTCTGTAGTAATAGGTCTATCTTACCAAAAAGAAGTTTGCAGAAGCACCGTATGAGGGCAGTACAATCCCTGTTAAGTCTCTAGTCTGAAGATAGCAGGTTAAGTTTTGTTTAGGAAACCTAACTTGTGCTCCTACTTCCCATTCATGGGGAGGGGCGGGGGGGGGGAAACTGGTGTGATTTTCTGCATCAGAAGCATAATTTTTAGGACTTTCAATAACATATTTTTCTGATCCATCTGTTCTTGTCAACAGTGCATGGTACAATTGCTCAGAAGAAGGAGAGGAAATCAATATAGCAAAGCCTGACCTCAATTCATCAATTGCTGGATCTTCCACATGAAGTACAGTTGTGCAGCACACTATAAGAAGATCTGGATAATTAAAGAGACTGACGAAAATCTCTTACTAGCTTACAAAAAAGTGCCAAATTTTTGCAACTGGGCCTGAAAAATCCTATTGCTTTATTATCGATTTTTTTTTAAAGAAGGAATATAGTACAAAATGGACACTAAAGGGTGAAAAAACTTGCAAAAATTGCAATAAAGACTGCAATAATTTAATGTCACTAGTCTTAAAAAAAACACCAAACAAAACAARTATCTTAAAGAAACTCCCCCAAAAATCCAGGCACCTGCAACAGAGAATTTCAAATTTTGTCAAAAGGGAGTAGTGCTTTACAAACTAGTATTCAAGGAAATATAAAAGGGGATTTCAAAATGATGACAATAAAGAGTTCAGTTACTTCTTCCCCTTCCCCAGAGGAAAGGGGTTCTTTCATGGCTATAGAGCACAAACAAATGAAAACAGGTTTCTTTCACCAAGTGTAATAGCAAACCAGTATTGATCAGGTTGTTTGAGAGTGCTTTTAATTATTTACTTAAGCTATAGAGTAATGCTTAGAGCACCTTGGTTTCATAGAGCTGGTGCAATCTTCCTTTTTCCTGAGAAAGCTGTTTGATTTTATTAGTATGCTTTTCAATTTCTTTGTTTGCATCTCTCATCCTTCTCTCAAGAATCTCCTTTTCCTTTCGGAGGTCAAGTGATTCCTTCTCCCCTCGAACATATTTCATCACCATTGTTTCCTTTTCATGGCGTGCTTCTTCACATTTCTTGTTTGCCTGGAAAATATTAAAATAGAATGAGTTAACCTTGCACTAGTATTTAGGTTTTATAAGCCAATATTGGGTATGTTCAGCACTGCAGTATAGCAGCATAACAAGGTGGAACTCAAAAGCTTCAGTTTTGCAAAGACCAACATTAGACCCTTACATAACTATCATRAGTCCAATTGATTCAATTGGAATTATTCATATTTGTAACAGTAAATATATATCCAAGCAGCTGCAGTTTCAAAGATAAACATCTTGAATTATCAGTATATTAGTAATTTTGAGTACAATCTGTTGTTTCAGAAAGTAGTACATTTGATAAATTTTAGCAACAAAGTATTTTTGCAAATACTCAGTATCAGTCCTCTCTCCTCCTCTGTCCACATATGAATTGCACAATCATTATCCATTATTTATCAGATGGGGCTCCCTCCCACCCTGGATTGCTAAGTTTCACTTTATATAAACAAAAGCAGCAGAAACTGAGCTGTAGAATTAACATTAAGTATTTTTCCTCTATATTATATGATACTAAGAAGGAAAAAAGAAAGCTCTCAGTAACAACCCATGAGACAAAAATAAGAGCTTTGTGTTCGATTTGAGAAAAGTATTAGTTTAATTGACAAGTAATAGCAACTGCCAGCTTTTAGCCTCTTTTAAACCCAGATCAGTTTACAGGCAGGGAAAATTAAATGTCTTTGAGGACTGAACTGTATTTATATAAACACGTATGTTAAAAAAGCAGGGTATCAGTCACTCTAGAATGTTAACAGCTATTTGGAAATTAATTGATGCTAGTTACCAAATGCATACATAACTGAACTGCAGTAATTCCAGTTTTGGAAAATTTTGACTAATCTCATGATTTACAACTTAGGCTGCATGTTTCCTACATGAAGTAGGTTTGTTCATGAGATGCTCAGCAATTAGAAGTTTTCTACATTACCTGGTCCATTCGAAATGCCATCTCTTTATGCAACTGCTGAATAGCATTTTTGGCTGCTGCATCTTGGGTTAAAAGTTTGTCTTTACTAGTTTTCACTTCTTTATTAAGCTCTTCTATTCTTACTTCTAGCTATAAAGAAGACATTATGATATAATTATAGGAAGAAAGACTTTGATCATGTTTTGTACAGACAGGAACATTTCACACAAAAGCAGATGCTACATCAGATCTTTACATACATTTTACACTTTTCAAGCTGCAACAGCCAATATCAACATCTAGCTTTGTATTAAAGTATGAGCACGAAAGAAGCCAATTCTCATCTGCAATGAGACAACTGTATGAAATCAAGTAAGACATGATGCATAATAACCCACTACATTAAAAAGAGATTGAAGACAAATGATGAGATGCCAAAGGAGGGCTGGCTGCTGTCTCAAGCTGCTTCATCTTCCACCCTTTTCTTGCTATCCCTGGGCCACCTCCTCCACTGTGTGCCAGCAAAGTATTCATGCATCCATACTGAATTGGACTAGGAATTAATTCATTGAAATATAGCTCAGCAAATAAGGGGCACTCAGTCATTGTGCTGGCACATTTCTTTAGCTGCCCAGTGACCCAGATCAGAGAACTGATCCAGCTGAAGAATAATTACTAACATTCAACTGGAACACTTCCCAAAGCTTGTTCACTGCACAGCCACACAAGCACTAGTGCAACAATAAGGAGCAGCACTAGCACAAGAGCAAGTGGTAGCTATGAAACTGTAATGCTGCCCAAAGGCTGCTCAAACTGTGCCTTAATGACTGCCGTCTTGTCCAAGGGAAAAGTCAATTCATCAAGTCCGATCTTTTTTTTGTTAGTTTTAAGAGTAAAGATATCACGGTTAGCATGTTACATTTTTGTGCAAATTCCTGCATCAAAGGCAATAAGTTAAATACTTCTGTTGCCTACCCTCTTTAGCTTTGCAAATGAATCACTGCCTAGCATGCAAAAAAAAATTCACATGTGCAAGCACACATGCATTTTTTGCTTGCAGTTGAGCTTTTATTTACTTGAAGAGACAAAAATTATCACATTACAAACACTCACATGGCATCGAAAAAAAACAATCAGTGTTTTACTGCAACTTACCTTAAAACTCCAGTTGCTATCCAACTACAATATCAAAACATTACACCCAAAACCAGTATTTTCTAAAACCATCTGTGGACAAGTGATATCAAACACAGATCCTACTGATCTGACAGGAAACCAGAGAAAAACTCTCTCACAAGTATTTTTTTCAGAATGGGATAAAACAGTTGCTGCATGGTACATCTTCATGAAATCTGGGTGATATCATGGAAACACAGACAAGAGATCATGAGCAAACTACTCATATTGATGTATTCAGGCTCATGTGATTTCAAATTGTAGTTTAACACACACACACAAATCTTTTCAATTCAATTTTCAATCACATCATGGATTTTCAGTGATTCTTTGAAATTAACCAAAGACAGACTAAGTTTCTGTATGTCTGAATGTGTTCTTCAGTCTGAATGTGTTCTTCAGGAACACCGTAAGCCTGACATACTGCTTGGGGAGCAGATTTCTGCGTGGTGCAGACAACAGAAAAATATCTGACAAGTAGAGTGATATCACCAGTACTTCAATACACAGAAATTAACAGTTTAAATATTATCTGTCACCAGATTTCTAAGCCACAAGCAGCTTTTAAAACTAGGCTGAGGAACTGTAGGAGTATCAGTGACYGAT
This sequence comes from Casuarius casuarius, assembly GCA_003342895.1. Taxonomy (NCBI): domain Eukaryota; kingdom Metazoa; phylum Chordata; class Aves; order Casuariiformes; family Casuariidae; genus Casuarius; species Casuarius casuarius. The sequence continues at coordinate 1,361,008 of PTFA01000262.1, forward strand.
TCTGAAGCAGTGACACTTGATGACCTTCCCTTCCCAGACTAACACTAGCCTACACCAATACAYGCTATAGATGCTCCTCTTTGGCCTGTCATGGTTCTGACCAATTCATTGAAGAAATGTCCATACACAGGAACTGATAATACCAAAATAATGTGCAATACCACAGTTGATATGCTCCACTCTTTATTACACTCCCCATATTAACATTTATAACTGTAACTACACATACTCACTATCAGCAGATGCAGCAGTTTATAATGGAAAATAAGGGAGGCAGATCAAAAAGAAATCAGATACGATAAAATGCTCAAGTGGGATTCCCTTTATGTCTATGTACAAAAAATAAATTTTATCATAGTAAGAAACTGAAATTTTGCAAAAAGGTCTAGCAAGCCTTCAACACACAGTCTTAAACAGGAAACCAAGGTAACATTCTTATCAAGGCTACCCACAGAGTTTAATCCTCATATTGCTGCATAACTAGAAATCACTTGACTCTAAACAGACTTCCAGATACTGAACATGTAAGTGATTTGAATCTAGAAACTGAAATTAACCAAAGACAGTAAACGCTTTTAGCCAATGAGTAATTTTCTTGGAATGGAAAAGTGGATTTAACCTCGTAAAATGCTCAGGATATAAGCATGGGCATTCCTTCCTTCTCCCCTACGCTTTCAAAGACGTCTTATTAAACAGTGGCAATAACGGCATCAAACACAGGTGAAACACTAACACTTCTGTTTTGTTATCCGTACCTGTTTAATAATGTTGAGGTGCTGCTTTTCCGTTTCTGTTCGTTTTTTCAATTCATCTTTTAAGTTGTCCTTTTCAGAGCAGATTTCCAAAATCAGTTCCTGATGTTTTTTATTTTCTTTAATCAATCTGTAAAGAAAAAAGGAAGCAAGATATAAGGTACTTCAGTACTATTTTTTTTTTTTTTTTAGTTTGAGATTTGTGTCTTTTCCTTGTTGATCTGCAAATTCCACTGGAAATATAGCCAGCAATACTAAAGAAATTCACCAAGGCCTTACAGAAACAAAACAGAAGTACACCGTGCATGTGAAACTTAACTCTCAAAATGGCAAGCAGCATCTTCCGTGTAAGCAAATTGCTTATTTCCAGGATTTTGCATTGTTACTCTCAGTGGTGAGGTGAGACATTTGATAATCTATGCAACTTACAGAATTAGTATGGAGCTTTGTACTTCTTAACAGTTTTAAGGTATTTATAAGACAGTAATGCCCAGTCAGATGGCTCCATTAGTCAAGAGCCTGAAAACACAGATATTATATTCATTTCACAGTGGGAAGAGTAATGGGGTGAACTGCTCAGTAACCCATGATATCCACAACCCAGTAAGAAACGGAACCCAGATTTCCTAAGTCCTAAGTACATATCTATAAACAGTACCATGCTCAAACTCCTTGCAAAGTTTGAATTTATGATAGTTTGTTCCTTCACAGCTCAGCAGTTTGAAGGCCAAGGTGGAGCTGATGCCTCAACAATAATATAGTTTGACCTTCCAGCATTGTGTTTATTCAGCACTTCTGACAACGACATCTGAGGTTTATGTACATCTTCTATTACATTTTCAAATGCATTTGAATGCTTAAAGATAGTTAGATGGTGGATATTTTCAAAAGCACATAAGCAGATTAGGCCACTAATCACATGAATTTCAGTGAGAATCAAGTACTTAACCTGAACAGGATATTTAAAAATCCTGTTATACATATACTTACATCTTTAGTACCCTTTGAAAAAAAAATCTGTTCTCTGAATAAACTAGGCTCCTAAATTACAAAGGCTTCAAAACCATCAGTGAAAGAGCTCAGCACTTCAGAATGTGGTGGGTTTTTATTGTTGTTTTTTTAAACGATGCATGTATTAATGTATATTCCCAGATCACGAATTCTTAACAGCAGTCAGGATTCATGCAACTAACTTGCTGCTCACCTATATACCTTAGATCTGAGTGCAGGAGAAAAGTAAAGCTCTTTCCAGAGCAGCATTACAGAAAATTCTGCTGATCATAAAAACAAGGGACAAAAAACCCACAACCTGGGACCCACACAAGATGTTGCACAGGAGTTTTACACTCTTGAAACGAGTCCCAAGGAGGCAAAGGGGAACAGCTGGCCTCACTGCTCTAGGGATACCAGCTGGGAAAAAAGACTAAATGGACRTTTGGTACAAACTCTATGTGTGCATGTGGTGGGGAATATATCTTATATATAATGTGCTCCCATATTTATAGAGAGAGATTATATATATGTACATTTGTATCTAAAAGAAATAATTGGTCCACTGCTGACAATACTGACCTGCCTTTGAGTTTACTGTAAACAAATAAAACCCAATTAACATTTTCACTTACAATTTCCTAGATTTACAGCCATCCATACACCCATCACTTCAGATTCTCACTCCTCCTCCTCCCTGCTGAATGTCTAACTACGCATTCCCAAGTTTTGTTGTCATCAAGTGACTTTCTTCCCATCTGTATGATTTCTGTCACAGGTTAGCTGCTAAGGCAGTAGGGAACACTTTCCTCACCCTGCTTTTTGGGAGCCTCTCCTCCGTTTTTCCCTCCCTTTGATATCCTCTCCCCTACCATGGGGTCAGAGTGCCTTTTATGAAAAGCAGTACACACCACTCATTTCCAGCTCTTAAAGCAGGAATAAATTTGAGACTATTTTGTTAGCAAGAAACATTTTTAATGGTGGTAAGAAAATATAAAAGGCCAAGGGGGGAATCAAGAAGTCATCTGAAAAAAATGGCTTTCCATGAACAGAAATATTCTTCATTTAGTAAACTGTATAGTAGAACTATCAAGCCCAATTTATTACAGCTAAGTTTATAAAACCTTGCATTTCAAAAGCCTTCCTGTAAAATGCGTTAAGACAGTGAGATAGTAGTTTCCAACTCAAAAAATACCTTCTGACTAACTTTGCTGAATTACAATGAAAGACTGAATCTTAAAAGCACATAAAAGAAACAAGCAACTTCAAACTCAAAGTAAACATTTAGTGGGAGTTAATAATTTCAAAGGTTCATTCCTCCGAAGAAATACATGGACTGAATGAATCTTGGATTATTTTTATATTATCATTACTTTTACAGTATTTAAGTAATTCTAGATATTGGCAGGCTATTCAACTGAACAGTTAGCTATTCAGCTTCTGCCAAATTTCACAAGAATTCAGAAATCCAAGCACACAAGTACATACCGTGAGTAAAAATAATTCCCCATTTCCTTAAAAGRAAAAGCTCATTAACTGTCTTCATAACAACTCACAAGGTACTATTTGTAACATACCACAACATTGCGTTCACACAATATGCAACTGAACTCATTCACTATACACCTCCGTATTCATGACGAGACTATTCAAATACTCACGTCTTTATAGTCTGCTCCTGCTCCAAGTATTTATCTTGCACGCACTTTTCAAACACAGCCAAGGCATGTTCACCCTTTTTCACACCATTTGGGAATTTGCGTTCTTTTGAAAAGTCTGTAGATAAAAGTTCAGATTCTATTTCTTCTAGCAAATCCTCCTGTGAGGAAGTCTGATGTATTGTGGAAATAAGCTTCTTTGTACAGTCTGTGTCGTAAGGGCTTTCTGAATAGATTTTATTGATAGGCTTTTTCATAAAGTTAGACTCTTCCCTTAGCTCCTGTAATATTTCCATTAGGGACTGTTCTGTCTGATTAGATTTTGGATCTTGTTGCTCAGATTCTCCACTAGGGAAATGCCCTGTTTTCATAGGGCCTTCTACCTGTCTTTCAAAGCAAGTATTGGCACAGCAGTCCCCACCTTCACCATGATCAGGCATACAGTGCTGCTCCTGTCTTTCTGCCAGGGTCCCATCGCTGCTTGTGTCAACAGCTGTTGAATCATTGTTCAAGGGGAACAATTTAGATTCCCTTTCCAAGGTATTAGCATCATCTCCAGTACAACAGATGTTTGAGCAGTCCTTCATTTCAGGTGTTTTATCAGGCTTCTTGTTATCTGGGGAGCTGGAAGAGGCGTTGTCCAACAGACTGACATTCTCCAGGGTGCTTTGCATTTCTGGTAAATACTCTTCCATCATTTCCTTTTGAAAATCTAGAAGGAAAATTCACATTACGCAGCATTATATTCAAAGTCAAAATTAAATAGAGATTGAGAGAGGGGAGAAAAAGGCTACTGGAAAGTAATATTCTAAGGGTAGAAATAATTAGATATCTAAGTTTTACGCAGAGTTTGTCAGTTTTCCAGCCTGACTTTTAAATAAATGCTCCAATGCAAGTTCCTAAAAGGAGAATAAAAACAGGGATAGCAAACACAAAGTAGCTGGACAGTAAGTGACAAGGCAACTAAAAAAATAGCAGAGCTTTTCAGAATTAACCAACTTATTTCTTTTTAAATCCACAAAAAGTCCAAGTGATCACCTTTGAAAATACTTCAGATAAATAAAACAAAAATATCTAAGAATCTACAGCTTTACAGCTCATTTTCTAATAGGTTGTTTGAAAGGAACAATATGCCTTGACATGCATTTTTACAACACAGGGTTACTCATCCAGCCAATGAGAATATACATATAACTTCCTTACTGTCATGTCCAGACCAGCTACCCATATATACTTATATAGCAAAATGCCTCTATATCCAGCAACCTGAAGGAATGAAAGGGAGAAAAAAAATTCTCGTCCCCATCTGTTCACAAGCAGCACAAATCCTTTGCTGCAAGAGCACAGATGGTCTGTGGCAGATTTGCCCCCCCAAAGTAGCTTGTAGAACAAACATCTGAAGAGTCAAAAAGCTATGTAGAAAGCGTTCTTACAGCAGAGTACATCATATCATAACCCAAACAGCCAGAACATTTAGGGAAGAGCCTGGTTACAGTGTTGTTTCTCTGTTTCACGAATCCCAGATGGTCAGCTGTCTAGAAAAACTGCTGGCACTTTTAGCCAACCCAAGAAGCCCTTGAGATATCATTTCCCCTAGGAAAAATTCATTATAGCAGTCATAACTTTCAGATGCAATCCTGTGCCCCTGGCACTGGAGAAGCTATTTATAAATTATTAAATTGTTGAATAAAAAATTATTAAAATATTGATATATCAATATTTTATATTTTAAAATAAAAATATAAAATTTAAAATATTTTTATATATGTACCTTTATTTATAAACAGGAGGCATATTAATTGCGTAGGAATTCAACTTTGTTTTCCCAGTAATTCTCAAAGGAAGCAGAGACTTTGCCATCTTACAGCATCAAGCACATTTGCACACTTGCTTTCTGATTCGTTTAGCCTTCTCTCCATATTCACACAATCCCAGTCATTCAACTAACTACATGCTCTAGGCCCTGCACTTTGATTCAGTCTGGAAGGAAACCCTTTGTGCCACTTGGCTCCACTTCTCCAGAGTCCCTGCCTTATTAACCAACATACTGTTCTGTGGCTTACGTTGTTTTTGACTATTGTTAAAACAGAGAGGGATTCATGAAAGCCATTAGGTCTGTGACAAATCACTACCATTACAACCTGCCACCATTAAGGTATAAGAGTCAGGTAAGGAAGACAGAAGAAACCTCAGCCCAGCTGTTTCTACAAGGAAGTACTGTCACATACACACACACACATATATGTATACACATACACACAAATCAAAGACCACCACCGGTAACTGAAACCAACAGTAAGGCTGCAACCGCCAGTTAAACAACAAAAGGAAAATATAAAGGGAAACAGGGCATAAGGACAAGTGTATGCATGCCCAGCCATGGCTGGACAACATTCACAAATCACCAGCAAACAGCAAGACAGAGAAACGGAACAGGTACGTAGAATAGGTGCAAAGACACCTACAGAAAACAGCAAGATGTGTGGCTATTTTGAAAAAGTGACAATTTATATTAAGTACCTGTAACAAGCAAAGCACTTGTCATCCTCACTTTCAAAGCAAAAACTGAATGCTATAGCATCTAAAACAGTATTAAGCAATGGAAACCAGAAGGCAAATAGTAAGTAAAACTGTAAATTAGAATGGAGGTGGTGAATAAGAGACCTTAGGCACAACATACAACATGAAACTTTTATAAGGGCTCTCAATTTTACCGACATCAAAGATCTGTTTGTAAAACTCCTGAACCCCTTTGCTTCAAAGAATCTATGCTTCTTCAACATTGCAGTCAGCAAATCCATAACCCCCAAACTCTAGGCCTCTCATTTGGTTTGTGCAGACAAAACAATTGCTCTGTTGGTACCAAATGACTTTTTGATAATTTCTTCCAGTAAAAAAAGTTCACAATGTACTACATGAAACAACTACAACAAAACAGCCCTCACTGACCATTTAAGTCTGCACGCAAATAGAAGAGAATGAACATAACTGCAGGAGAAAGCAACCAATTTGATGGTAAAAGAACACTAGTTCTATTTAATTAAAAAGCTATTAAAAATAATTTGAGAATGTGTATTTAACATAGTCAATAAGACAATATGTAAAATAATGCAGTTAAGAGGGAAGATAGAAATTCACCTTCCAGTATTTCTTCCCTCTTGTCGCAGGTGGCTTATATTCCACACACTCAGCAGGTTTGTCTGTAGAAAGAGACCTTACTAGTAATAAAGCCGAGGTGCAAGTTTATTCTGTAGTACGTACTGTAGTCCAAGTTCTTGCAGATACTTTCTCTGGGATGATCAGAGGCATTTTTAAGGCTCATTTTAAGCTTTTTCTAAAGTACTTTTTAAAGTGTCATAAAACCCCCAAAATGTGTAGTTGTTTGATGTACTGCTACTGCTCAAAGTAGTTCATTACTGCCTAGCTGCTGGAGTTCACCACTCCCACAAGAAAAGAACTGGTAAAATCAGATATGTGAACTTCCTAATCCATGTTGGTTACCATACCCAAGATCTCCATCACAGTCAGAAGTATACTGGATGGCATTTCTCTTCATTTGAAAGCAGCAGGTGAAAAATACAGCCTACTGGCTTCTTTCCAATGTATTGTCTAAGTTTGCATTTTTCTGGATTACTTCCTTCTAATACTAAGTCACAGTATTATTTACAAAGAGTAAGATTAATTTATTTGCAAGCAGAAATAAAACTATTTGCATAACTCAAGTTACTATTAACAGAATAAAATGCTACCAACTCCATACCCAGAAGATCCTATACTTAATACCAATTGAAAACAAAGAACCTAGGTTTCACAGCAAACACATGGGAACTTCAACAGTGACTAAACAAATCTATTAAAGCAAAAGAAAATTAAGAGGATTCAGTGTTCCCTGCAGACTTGCTGCAAATTTAAATGGTACCCAGAATACAATTTACCATATTAAGAATGTTCCTAGTCTTCCTGATTGCAAAACATTAGATTTTAAATGTCTGTCCAAATTTGAATCCTAAGCAGATGGATTCCATCACCACCACCACCACCACCCCCCCCCCCC
>PTFA01000263.1:27527-38068 GCA_003342895.1 Casuarius casuarius
CCAGCTGGAGAGCAAGTGCGCGGCGCTGGGCACCCTCATCCAGGAGTACGGGCTGCTCCAGCGGCGCCTGGAGAACATGGAGAACCTGCTCAAGAACAGGAACTTCTGGATCCTGCGGCTGCCGCCGGGCAGGAAGGGCGAGGTCCCCAAGGTGAGGGCGCCCGGCGGCCATTCGCTCTTTCGCCCCGCGGTTTGGTTCGAGAGGGTAATCGAGGAACGGGGCCGGGCGGGCGGCGGGGCGCGGGGCCGGGGAAGGAGCCCGTCGAGGCGCCGCTGCCGAGGGCAGGCCGGAGCCTGGGAGCCCGGCTCCGTCTCCTTGCCGTTCGGGCACAGCTGAGCAAGCGACAAAAGCCGTCCGACATGAATATTCATCTCCCATTTGCATTGCATGACTCTCTCCCTAAAAGAAAGTTTGCTGATGGGACTGTTTCGTTTAAAACGAGCGTTGCCGCTTACCCGGAGAGAGCTGAGGCCGCGTTTGCGCGGGGCGGGACTGACGCCCGGCCCCGAGGACGTCCCCGCGCCGCGGCTGGGATGCAGAGTGCCGCGTTGCCTGGCTCCGCTCGGGTGCCGCGCTGCTCCCCCGGCCCGGCCACATCCCGGATTTATCCGCACAAATTATTATCCGCCAAACAGCCTCGAAAGCGGCGCTCTGCTCCTGGGCGATTGGAAGCAGAGCGAGGCTTCGCCGTGCCCGTGGTTCAGGGGGAAATACGTGCTTGGCTCTGCTGAGACGAGCTGCTCGGTGCATACGTGACACACCGGAGACGCTGCTTTGCTCCATAACTCACGGCAATTCGGAGCCCTTCCGGCCTGGGCAGAGTTTTCCCCGGAGCTCTGGGGTAATTGAATCCAGGGTTTCATGTCAGCTCATCAATAGAGATGAGGTTCAGCCCTGGTGCCCGGTTTTTATCTCGTTTGCACCGACTCAAGACTCGTGCGAGCCCCGTGACCTCTGCTGCCGGCGGGACCGCGGCGGGGACCGGGGCAGTGCCGCTGGGAGAAGTCGCTGCCCGGCCTCCGGGCCGGTTCAGGGGTTTGGTCGAGACCTTTAATCTCTCAGAAACTTGTCCCGGAGCCATTTTCCAAGATAAACACAAACAAACTGAGGTCCGCAGAGCAGCGGCTTCTCCGGGTGGAGTTCAGGCGCGGAGGTCTCGGCGAGCCGTAGGTGAGAGGAGGCAAATGCTCGCGAGGCAGCGGCTGCCGACAGCGGTCAGAGGTAACGCGCTCCTGCCTTGCGGAGAGCCGGGAATCTGCCTGAGCACGTGACGCTGGTGATTGCAGGTGCCGGTGACGTTTGACGACGTGTCCGTCTATTTCAACGACAAGGAGTGGGAGAAGCTGGAGGAGTGGCAGAAGGAGCTGTACAAGAACGTGATGAAGGGGAACTACGAATCCTTGATCTCCCTGGGTAAATACGGGCTTTCCTCTCCCTGGGCGAAGGCGGTTTCTCGGAAGTTGCTGGCTGAGCGCAGTCCTGGGCATCTTCTGGCTCCTTCTGGAGGAGCAGAACTAAATGCCCCCAATGTCCCATTTTAAACGGGGGCTTAAAAAGGCAGAGGGATGTTTCTAGTCCTTCTCTGCTGCTTCCTGGCTTTGGATGAGGACGGGCTGTGCAAGGCGACCCCCTGCAAGGGCAGGGGCTGTCAGCGCGGGGCTGAGGCAGCCTGGGTGGAGCTGGGCCGGAGACCGGCCGAGGCCCCTTCCAGCCTGGGCTGCGCTGGGGGCGGTGATCTGCCTCGCTGCCTGCCGGTGCCTGCGGATGTCGCTGGGTCTCTTCGTGTTTCCAGCCCGTGCACAGGGGAGAGGCGGGCGGGCGGTGCCCGCGCTCCCGGTACAGTAATCCCTCCCTCCGTCCCTCTGTCTCTCAACAGACTATGCAATTTCCAAGCCTGGTGTCTTGTCCCAGATTGAGCAAGGAGAAGAGTCGCGGGTCGGGAATGAGCAGGACTTGGAGGAGAGGGAGATCATTACTGATGCCACCGCAGGTGAGACGGCGGGTTGACACCGGGCCGAAGGGGAGCCATGCCGTGCGTTCGGAGGAGCTGAGAGTCTGGTCGCTCTGAGACAGGCAAAAAGGAGCAAGACTAAAATACTTGTTGCTGAGAGCTGTGACCATGGAGATTATCGGGAGGAATCTTAGATACAAGTGAGAAAGGTTCGGCTGATTAATGATTTGGCATCCAGGTAGGGCTCGACGTGTAAACCAGGCCAAGCAGAGCCGAGAGTTTGGCGCTAGGAGCTGACAGCAAGGAAAACATCTGCAATGAGACCGCTTCCCTGGGGAGCTGGTGTGCCTAGGAAAGGAGAATCGGTGCCCACCAGGAAGACGCGTCCACCCGCGGGAGTCACAGCCTTCCCCAAACCCTCTCCGCCCACTCGCGCGTGTGGTCTCCGGGTGCCTCGTGGCCTCTGGGTTTATCCTTGCAGGATCCCTCCGAGGCAGGAAAGCCGGCTCCCGTCCTGGCGAGCCGCAGGGATCTGCCCAAAGCCCGGGGCGACTCCCACGCTCCGCTGCGCCTGGAGGCGGGGAGGCTGCTTGTCTGCTGCAGCCGAGGGTGTCCCGGCATCCCGGCTCGGGCAGGACGAGGCCGGGGAAACCGAGGCATCCGCAGCGCCGAGGTGGGGGGGACGGTGTGAGGCGTCTTAGAAGAGGGAGCACCAGCCCCACTGCTGCTCTCACCCCGGCGTGTGGTCACGAAGACCCTCTGCCCTTGCTCTCGACCACAAGAGCTTTAAACCGGGGTCGGCAGGAGAAGGAAAGCATCTGGGGCATGTAGGGCCCGGCTGCCTGGGCACCAGGGAGGGCTCAGGACTGCTAAACCGGCCGGTGCCCAGTCCCGAAAACCGGGTGGAGCTGGGAAGCTCCGTGCGGGTGGGCGGATCGTGGCAGAGGTCACCGAAGGGGAGGGTGAGTTACCACCTGCAGGAGGGATGAAATGTGGGAGATGCCGCTGCGGTCACAGCACCCAGGGCCAGCGCTTGGGGTTGTGGCCTCCCGAGCCAGGAACTGTGCGTGGCTGTGAGGGATTTCTCCTCCCCGCGTCCGGGAATGACCACGGTGGAACCTCTCGTTGCTGCAGCTGGCATCAGGGTCGTGATCAAAACGGAGGAGCTGCTTCCCGAAGACAGTCCCGAGAACCCGGAGCTGCACGGCATGTCCGGGCAGTCGGAGGGGAGCTTCCAGAGCCCGGACGAAGAGGCGGCCTGCGAGAGCCCCTACGGCTCGGTTTCCCCTCCCAGAGACCTCCCGGGAACCAGCCTGGGCGACCCCGCCGAGTACGGCGCCGACTTCAGCGAGATCCAGAGGGTCATCGTTCACCACGGGAGCTGCACGGGTGAGACGCTCGGCGCGGGCCGCGCGCGGGGGGACCTGGGGGCCCGGGGGGAGCTGTGCAGTGCCAGGCGACGGCGGGGGGAGCAGCCGGGCGAAAGGGGGGAGCTAAATCCCCCAGCACCAGCGGAGAGTCAGCGGGGAGAGAAAGATGCTGGCGCAGCCGGTGGGAGCCGCGGCGGCTTAGTCCTCCGCGGATCCGAAGGCGGCTGGTTGCAGGGGGGGGCCCTGCCCTGGACAGCGTCTCGTCAGCGCCCCGGTGGCCACCGCTGCCGAAATGCTGGTGTTGCAGAGGGCAGGGAAGGGCTTAGTCCAACGAACCTGCTTCTCTGGGCTGCAGAGAGGAGCAGGCCGGGCTGTCGGCACGGGGTGCCGGTGGCGAGGGTCCCTTTGGAAACGGCCTCGCCGGGAGCACGTGTCGGCTGGGACTGAGGAGCAAAGCGTGCGGGGACCTCGGGCAGGATACGCGCTGAACCCGGCCTCGGGGAGGCGGAGAAGCGGCCTGCAGAGATGAGGGTGCGGTTCACCGGGCCAAGCGCCCGTTTCTGCCCCTCCAAAGGATGATCGAGGGCAGCAGCTCGGGGAGGAGCAGCCGGTTAGGTGGCCGCCCCGAGGGAACGGTTTGGGGGTCTCTGGGGGCTTGGACACGAGTCAGCAGTGCTGCGCTCCTGCAGAAAAGGGCAAACGCAGCAGGACGTGCAACCGAGCCGCTGCAAGATGTGCAGAGTCATCCCTCCGCTCTGCTCGGCGTCGGTCGCGCTTTGCCGGGGGAGAGGGCGGCGCTGGGGGCTGCGCGTCCGGGCGCCGCGTGCCAGCAGACGCGTGGGCCCGTCGGAGGAGCTCCAGAGGACGGGGACAGCAGGGGCCGGGGCCTCGAGCTGCCCGGAAGGAAGGAAGGAGTGAAGCGAGGTTGTTCAGTGGAGGGAAGATCGCGCCGGGCACCACAGGCATCAAAGTCTTCCCGGTCTGCAGCGGAGGGTTACAGGCCATGTGCTGGGAAAACCTCCCCAGGAGGGGGATAGGGAGCGGTGAAACGGAGTGTCTGGAGCACGTGGGTTCTCCGTCGTTTGGCGTTTTAAGATCATCTAATGCAAACATCTGGGAGAGATGGCGTCGGTGGAGGTACCGGCCTCTGGAGGTCCCCCTCGACTCTCTGCTCCTGTGACCTGCTCGCAGCAAGCGGAGCTCGAGACATCCCGCTCCCGTCGGCTGCCGCTTCTTGGGAAACCTTTCGGGTCGCGGAGCGTGGCGGCGTCCTCGAGCGCTGCCGCGAGGTTGTCGGCTCGGGGTGGGCGCGACGCGGCGGCCGGGCACCGGGTCGGGGCGTTTCTGCCGCGGCCCCCAAAGGCCCCTGCGCCCGGGCACCCCGTGACGGTGGCGATGTTCTGCTTTTCCCCCCGCAGAGGACGGGATCGTGATTAAGACGGAGGAGGAGGAGGAGGAGGAGGACGACCCGGACCCCCTGGAGCCGTGCGCCATGTTCGCGGGCAGGACAGAGCCGGCGGCGTTCGCGGGCCACGAGGCCGGGCTGGGCTGCGAGGCGCAGTGCAGCTCCGCGACGCAGCCCCGGAGCCTGGCCGCCGGCCGCGCCGGCAAGCCGCCCGCCTGCGAGCGCGACCCCGGGGAGCTGAAGCCGGTCGTGGTGCACCAGCGGAACCGGACGCGGGAGAGGCCCTACATCTGCCCCGAGTGCGGGAAGAGCTTCATGCTCAAGATCAACTTCATGATCCACCAGCGGAACCACCTCAAGGAGGGGCCCTACGAGTGCCACGACTGCGACCTCAGCTTCCGCAACAAGCAGCAGTTCCTGCTGCACCAGCGCGGCCACCCGCGCCGCGCCGTGGGGGTGCCCCGGCGCCCCGAGCACGGCCTCAAGCCCCAGCCGCGGCCCCCGCCGCCGGGCAAGCCCTACAAGTGCTCCGAGTGCGAGAGCAGCTTCAGCCACAAGTCGAGCCTCAGCAAGCACCAGATCACCCACGTCGGGGAGCGGCCCTTCACCTGCGGCGAGTGCCGGCGGAGCTTCCGCCTGCAGATCAGCCTCATCATGCACCAGCGCATCCACGCCGGCAAGAGCGACATGGCCTTCCTCTGCCCCCAGTGCGGCAAGAACTTCACGCGGCCCTCGCACCTCCTGCGGCACCAGCGGACTCACACCGGCGAGCGCCCCTACCAGTGCAGCCAGTGCGAGAAGACCTTCAGCGAGAAGTCCAAGCTCACCAACCACTACCGCATCCACACGCGGGAGCGCCCGCACGCCTGCGCCGTCTGCGGCAAGGGCTTCATCCGCAAGCACCACCTCCTGGAGCACCAGCGCATCCACACGGGCGAGCGGCCCTACCACTGCGCCGAGTGCGGCAAGAACTTCACGCAGAAGCACCACCTCCTCGAGCACCAGCGGGCGCACACCGGCGAGCGGCCCTACCCCTGCACCGAGTGCACCAAGTGCTTCCGCTACAAGCAGTCCCTCAAGTACCACCTGAGGACGCACATGGGGGAGTGAGGGGCCGCTCACGCCCCCGCCTCCCTCCCTCCCTCCATCCCTCCATCCCTCCCTCCGTCCCTCCCTCCATCCGCCCCCCCCCGGCTCAGGGCATGGACATCGAGGAAGCTTTGTGTGGTAGCGCCGCCGGTCTGCTGGAGACAGCGAGGCTCGCTGGAAATAAATTAATTAATTAAAGCAAGCGTCGCGCGGCAAAATTAAAAGATTATATATATATAATTAACTGAAGCAGCTGATTTAGGGGGAAATCTCACCATCAGAAAAAAAAAAAAAAAAAAGAAAAGAAAGGAAAGAAACCTGTACAGGGTGTTTTGCCGGAGTAGGACTCTTAACTGCTTTTTAAATCTACTGTTTGGTTTTTTAATAAATGTGGAGGAACTTTTCATTTGGTAAGCAAACCGAGGACTGCCAAGATTTTGCTTTTTTCTCCTTTTTTTGGGGGTGCTGCTCGTGGCACGGCCCCTCCGGCCCGGGAGCTCGGCGGAGGCGGCTGCCACCGTGTCCCGGCTCCCCGCGCCGGCCGCGGCGTTTGGACCCGCTACTGCACCTTTTACCCCCCCGGCGCCGGCCGGTGCCCCGCGGCTCCGCCAGCCCCGGGGGCCGGGGAGAGCTGGGAGGGAGCCAGGTTTGGGCAGTGAGCGGCTGGAGGGGTGACAGGCCGTGGCGGTCTCCACGCCGGGCCGACGGCACGGGGCTGGGGGGAGCGACGGGGGGACGCGCGGGGGCTCCGCTCGGCACCCCCCTGTGCACACTCAGACCTGTGCACGCTCAGACCTGTGCCCATTCACGCCTGTGCACACTTACACTCAGACCTGTGCACACTCAGACCTGTGCACACTCAGACTCAGACCTGTGCACGCTCAGACCTGTGCACACTCACGCCTGTGCATGCTCACACTAAGACCTGTGCACACTCAGACCTGTGCACACTCGCACTCAGGCCTGTGCATGCTCGCATTCAGATCTGTGCACACTCACGCTAACGCCTGTGCACGCTCAGACCTGCGCACGGTCACACTCAGACCTGTGCACGCTTATGCCTGTGCATGCTCACACCTGTGCACACTCATGCTCACACCTGTGCACACTTACTCACGCCTGTGCACACTCAGACCTGTGCACACTCACACCTGTGCATGCTCACGCCTGTGCACACTCACGCTCACACCTTTGCACACTTACGCTTGTGCACACTCCCGCTCACGCCTGCGCACACTCAGACCCGTGCACACTCAGACCCGTGCACACTCACAGCCTCCCCGTGGGCGCTGCCCCCGCCCCACGCGGGACCGGCCGGTCCCCCCCACGCCGGGAAGCCCCGGTCCCGGCCGCCCCCGGCCCGCGCCGCCGCTGCCGACACGGGGCTGCGGCTGGGGCAGGAGCGGGAGCGCGGGGAGCCGGGACGGGGGCGGGGATGGGAGCGGGGATAGGAGCAGGGATGGGAGCGGGGATGGGAGCGGGGATAGGAGCAGGGAGCAGGGATGGGGAGGGTAGATGGGGAGCAGGGATGGGAGCAGGGACGGGGTCTCGGAAACAGGGAGCGGGGACTGGGAGCAGGGACAGTGGAGTGGAGACGGGAGCAGGGGATGGGGAGCAGGGGATGGGGACGGGGATGGGGACAGGGACAGGGGAGCAGCTCTGGGAAGTGGGACCAGGTTGTGGGGATGGGGAGCAGGGAACGGAGACAGGGATAGGGGAGAGGGACAGGGAGTGGGGATGGGGACAGGAGCGGGGATGGAGACAGGGAGCAGGGTGGGGGGACGAGGATACAGGGAGCAGGGACAGGGAACAGGGATAGGGACAGGGAAAGGAAAGGGACAGGGAGCAGGGCTGGGGGAGTGGGGATGGGGGACAAGGAGATGGGGATGGGGACAGGGACAGGGATGGGGATGAGGAGCTGGGATGGGGGAGTAGGGATGGGGGACAAGGATTCGGGGATGGGGACAGGGCAGGGATGGGGATGAGGAGCGGGGGAGCAGGGACAGGGTCCATCCCCGGGCTCCCATGGCCGCGAGAGCTGCGTTTGGGCCCCCCTGCCCCACGGCCCTAGGTCCTCCCCTGGCCTGGGCACCGCTGCTCTGCCGGCTCCCGGCTCCCGGTGCTGCCACCTGGCACAGCCCCGGCCCTGGGGCCACCACCTTGCACCCCGCGTGTCCCCTCCGGCATGGCCACCGCGCTGGGGCCCGAGTGCTGGAAGAGAGCAAATGTCCCTGCGTTCAGCAAGGGCGAGGAGGAACGGGCAACCAGGCCGGCCAGCCTCACCTCCACCCCGGGAAGGTGGTGGAGCAGCCCATCCCGGACACCACGTCCAAGCACACAAAGGACGAGGAGGTGCTCAGGAGCAGTCAGCACGGATTCACCCAGGGGAAACTGCTGAACTCTGAGAGCCTTCGAGGAGTGACCGGCTGCGGAGACGAGGGGCGAGCGGGGGCGGTTGTCTGCCTTGGCTTCAGCAAGGCTTTGACACTCTTCCATAACATCCTCACCAACAAGCTCAGCAGTGCGGGCTGGATGAGTGGACAGTGAGGTGAACAGCAGAGCTCAGAGGGTTGTGATCAATGTCACAAAGTCTCGCTGGAGGCCTGGAGMTAGCRGTGTCCCCCGGGGTCAGTACTGGGTCCAGTCTTGTTCAACTTACTCATTAACGATACAAAACTGGCCGGGACACCAGAGGTCTGTGCTGCCATCCAAAGGGACCTGGACAGGCTGCAGAGATGGGCAGAGAGGAACCTCATGGAGGTCAACAAAGGCACCGCAGGGTCCTGCACTGGGGAGGAATAACCCCCGGCACCAGCCCAGGCTGGGGGCTGCCCTGCTGGAGAGCAGCTCTGCAGAGAAGGACCTGGGAGTCCTGGTGGACAACAAATTGACCGTGAGCCAGCAATGTGCCCTCGTGGCCAAGAAGGCCAGTGGATAAATCCTGGGCTGCATGAGGATGACTGAGCACTGGCACAGGTTGCCCAGAGACATCACGGAGTCTCCATCCTTGGAGATGCTCAAAGGCCGTCTGCACCGGGTCCTGGGCAACGTGCTCTGGTGACCCAGCTGGAGCAGGGGGTTGGACCAGATGATCTCCAGAGGTCCCTGCCAGCCTCAACCGTTCTGTGATCCTGTGACATGGAGGTACATGCACACACACACACCCCCAGCACACACGCAGACACACACATGCATGAACATGCCAGCACACAAGCATGCAGCTGCGCACACACATATACAGGCACACTCATGCACACACACACGTGTGCACACACACACATGCATGCACAGGCAGACACGTGTGCACACACGCATGTACCTGCAGGTCCGCACATGCATGCACATGCCAACACTCATGCACGCAAGATGCTCACACATATACACATGCACACACATGCCACCATGTGCACAGGCAGTGCGTGCACACACACACACACACACACACACACACAGAGCCATGGGATCAGAGCACACACACTGACACACCCACAAGCATCCCCCCTGCAGACACACACACACACACACACACTCACCGCCCCCCCCACAGACACACACACTGGCACCCCCACCCCTTCACACACACCCCTACCCACTGACACACGCCCCAACAGCCCCACACGCACTAACACAGACATCCCTCCCACACACTGACACTCAGCTGCACACACACGTACACACACCACACACACCCCAACTCACACACTCAGACATGTGCACACTCACACATTCACACACAAACACACCACACACTCAAAAACGCACCCACCACACACACACTCTCACTCACACACTGCCAGACACACACCCCCCCACACACTCTCACACGCTCTCACACACACTGTCACAGTCACACACACTCGCACAGTCATATACACTGTCACAGTCACACACACACAGACACGCAGTCACACACACACTCACACTCACACTGTCACACACTCACTGTCACACACAGTCACACATACACTTTCACAGAGTAAAACAGTCACACAGAGTCACACTGTCACACAGTCACACACGCTGTCACACACACGCTCTCACACTCACAGAATAAGAGTCAGTCTCACACTCTCACACAGTCGCACATACACTCTCACACAGTAACAGTCACGCACACCCTCACAGTCACACACACACGCTATCACACTCTCACACTCACTCACACACAGTAACACACACTCTCTCACACAGTCACACAGACTCACAGACACACACACTCACACACACACTCACTCTCACACGTATGTTCTCACATTCACACAGTAAAAGTCACACACCCTCACACAGTCACACACTCTCACACACACGCTGTCACACATACAGCCTCACACTCACAGTAAAACATTCACACACTCTCTCACGCTCTCACACACACTGTCACACACACGCACAGGAAAACAGCCTCACACACAGTCACACACACACTCTCACACACTCACTCTCTCTCTCACACAGTCACACACACACACGCTCTCACACTCACACACAGTAAAACATTCACACACTGTCTCACACTCTTTCACACACACGCACAGGAAAACAGCCTCACGCACACAGTCACACAGTCACACAGTCACACTTACTCTCACTCAGTCACACACACACTCTCTCACACACACAGACACACAGTCACACACTCACTCTCACACACAGTCACACACACACACACTCTCACACACCCGCACAGAACAGCCTCACACACGCGCGCACACCCCCCACACGCCC
>PTFA01000263.1:46122-73288 GCA_003342895.1 Casuarius casuarius
CCTTCCCCCGCGTGCAGCTCTGTCCGCTCCACTCTGCTCTGCCTCCGTCCTGCAACCCCCCCCCCGTAACCCCCCTGCTTCCTGCACACCCCGCTTCTGCTGTCCCGCGGGTGGCCCGAGACCCTGCAGCCGCTGCAACGTCCCTGCGCTGCTCTCCTCTCCTCACAGCTCCAGCCGTGTGGCTGCCCCCTCCAGTTCGGCTGTTTCCAGTCTTCCTTCACCTCGTTATTCCTGCTGTAACCTCCACAGCTTCTCTTGCGTGGCTCCCGTCTTGCCCTGGCCCCCCGTCCGGTCCCGACAGCCCTCCCGGCACTTGTCCCTTGCTTGCTGTTTTTATGGCATTCTCATCTCTGTAATCGCTTGCTTTCTCCATGGTCCTTCCCTCCTTCACATTCCTGGAATTCCTGCAAACAATTCGGACCGGTCTCCTGCATGTTTATTATTTCATCCTTAGAGTTGGTAGCCGGGCACGTTTTCTGCATTAACCTATTTGATATATGAGCCACACTCCCGTAGCTTTTTTCTTCCTCAGCATAGCAGCGTAAGGCTACGCGTGATGCGCGTGTCCCTTCTGCGCTGAAGGGGCTGTGACTGCAGCCCACGTGCGAAACGGAAACCTGTGCCCGACTCTGCAGGCTGCCGGGAGAACTTGCGGCTCTCGTTTGTGCTCGCGCACACTCGATGTCCGCGGCTGCTGTCAGTCCGGCTCTGGATACTGCGTGCCCCTTCACCCCCAGAAGGATGTAGAGTAGCCTGATGGTTACACGAGCAGACAAAAATTTACCTGAAGAAGCCAAAACTTGAGACCAACTTACTTATAAAATGGAATTGTTGGAGTTGCACATGTGGCCTTCCCCTCCCTGCCCCCGGGCAAATGCTAGTTACCTGAGTGGCTGCAGAGGAGGGTTACAGCCCCCCGGCAGACAATGGGGCCCTGATATAGGGGTTTCTCGGGAACAATTTGGGAGGTGCTGATATGATTCAAGGCAACGATATCCTATTGCACAGCTGAAGTGGTTTTAGACCTAAGCTCTTATCACAAGGTCTGTCGCTTTGTTGCGTTAGAACCTTCATTTGTGATGGCATGAGATCAGGATAAAGCATCAGCTAAAGAAGGTTTGGGGGGGGGGGAACACCCCACAGTGAATGGTATGCAGAAAAGCTTGGCAGTCTGGTGCCAGGGGACCGGAAAGGTTACCAGGAAAACTGTTGTCTTAACTGGCTGTTTCTGTCAGTCTGACTTTCCATTTTGGAGGTCTAATTTCTGCTGTTATTAATACTGAATTTTCAGAATCTAAATTAAACAAACTGAAGTTCCTGCAGGTATTAGATCTGATGAGCATAATTCTAAGTCTGGTGGTGGTGTCTGTGCTGTATCTGCTGTTGAGTACACAAAAGACTTGAGTCTGCAGGATTACCAAGCTGAAATCCTTTCACTTAGCCATTAAGTGTTTTATTTATGTTGTATTACTACATTCATACACTGTTATGTTGTATTTCTCGCTTTACTGAACATTTAAAACAACAAAAAAACCTATCTTTCTTTACAGTCAGCGTGATAATTCTGAACGAGTTCTGGGAAATAAGAACAGTAATGGCTTACAGAGAACAGTGTCATCGGAATCAACTGACTCAGGTATGGCTTTTTCAATTAGTAAATAATAAGTACGGAGTGAAATGCATGATATCGTCTTTACTTGACTCTTACTGTGAGCAGCTTCCAGGTTTTGGAGGGGAAACTAATATTTGTAATCCCTGCAGGCACTTCTCGTTCTTACGATCTTCAAGGGAGGGGTGCGGATATCTCCTCCACCCAGTGAAGTTGTGCAGCCTGTGATCTGGGGTGTTAATTGTCCTGGAGTGTGCTAGTGATAGAGGTAGCATGGAAAATAGCTGTTTTTGGTTTCACAGGGAGGCTCTGCGGGAGACGACTTGCTGTTCTTTTTGGGGAAGGCTGTAAGATGTGGCTGCTGAGCTGTCATGCTTCGCAGTCCAGCATGATGTTAATTAGCACTGCTTTCTGATTAGGTCAATGCCTTATCACGAGCATGTCAATCTTTCTTGCAACACAGACAGCCGAAGGGGAATACTGCTAAAGCCCTCCCAAGATAGGCTTCACTAGGGATTTAGAGCCCTGCTAGAGTTTGTGCTGTCTTACAGATATTGGCTTATGAATATTTATAGTCGCATGTTGGGCTTGTGGGCGACTGAGACGGTGTTTCATCATTCCCTGTTAGGATCCGTTGCGTATCTACGTTCAGCTCTGAATGGAACTGAACTGAGTTTTTGTGCTTTGGAGGGCAATAACTTTTAGAGCAGGTTGTCTTCACAGGGTTTCTCTCTTTAAACCTAAATTATGCCAACCCGCTCTGCATGCTCAAATAAAGGCTGTTGAGCAGGGTTTATCTTGTGGCTTGGGTTTTGTTTGTGGCTTTCTGTTTTGTTTTTACCAGCTCATTATTTACCCTGAAATCTGGGAACTGTGTTTTAGTACTGATACTTGTCTGGAAGTAATTTTTTAGGTGAGAGATGTTGTATTGGTGAAAGAAATACGCTGTTACCTCACGACTTGTAGAATCAGGGAAGCTTCTGATACTTTATTGGTCCACCTCAGTGGTGGAAATCAGTGTTTCAACCTGAATTCATGCAGCAGTCTGACTGCGCATGGGACTTTGGCCTTCAAAAGAACCCTCTGAACTTGTAAAATGCAAGTATAGCTGGCAAACCACAGAGTGACAAAGAAAACCCAAGATTAGTACGTCTCTACTTTCTCCTGGAAATTTTTTTTTTCCTTCTGTCTCCCAAGCAGGTCTTAGGCTTGCTAGTATTTACAGCAGCCCTTCTGACTTCGTTTTTCTCCCTACAGTCATTATTTTTGTTGCAGCGCTTACAAAATACTTTCATGGTTAAGGTTTCTGCTGTGCTGAGACCACTACCTGTCATGCTAACCGAATTAATCCTTTGTACTTGTTGTTTAGATCGTAGTGACTGATGTGGCAACAAGTATTGCCATGTTTGTACAGTGTATTCTGGTAAGCTGCTGGCCTGTCACTAGGGTTTGTGGATGCTACTATAATACAAAAACTCCTTGGGAATCTGTATTTAAGTAGGCTTCATACTTGACTCTCCTTAAAAGATGCTGTTCAGTTGTAATATTGTTTGGGTTTTGCTTATGAAGTGCTTGCTGTTGTATTTCTAGTACACTAGCATGCCTTAGGAAGGGACTTCTGACTACTTTTGGAAGGGAGTGAGCCCAAAATTTCTGCCTATGAAGAAGTGTAATTAAAAACATAGGTTATAAAAACCCCCAAAGGACTAACTTGTATCTTAAGATATGCGTGTGAGTGAATAAGCCAAGAGTATTGTGTGTTAGGTGATGAAATTTTATCCTGAATCACATTCTTAAAGGCAGGGCTAGGGATGCGTGTGTGTGTGGTTTTTTTTTTTTTTTTTTTTTTTTAAGACATATCTCTCCCCCCCAACCTGCCTCTCTTATAATCAGGCACCACTGAGATTGTCCAGAGACAGAACCTATAAAGGATACTTTGGTTCTCTTCCCCCACCCCACCCCCTGAACATAAATATCTGATTATATGTGGTCAAAAGTGCAGTTTATGGTGTCTTTGTAACTGTTGTTTACTTCTACGCTGAGATGAGGCTGCAGATTGGGCTTTCTACAGGAGTTAAACTCCTGTATCAGCTACTGTGTCTTTCTGAAGAAATCCATAGCAATGTCCAGTACTTCACCTCTCCTAGGTGCTGAGACAGCACTTGCTAGAAAAACCTGTTTCTCTTCCCCAGGTTACGCTTTGGATTCACCTGGTCCTCCAACCCCAGATGACATCGTGGAGGAAACGTATGTAACCATTTACTAAGCTTGACTTCTGGCAGTTCAGGTTGCGCCATTAACAAATAAAAGCTAATGAGAGGCTTGAAATGGCTCTGCCTTTGCTGGCCCATGTGCTATGGGCTCTTCTCTCTCGAGTTAAGCTTCTAGAAGCGTGTGCCGTAGTGCACTGCAGCTTGAGGTGCTAGGCTTCGTCTTGTCTGTGTCCCAGAGCACTCACAAGTCTTGGGTCTGAGTTAGTGTTGTATCAACCAGACTGTTTGAGCCTGACACTGGCACCTTACCAGGAGTCTGAGGCCGCACCAACCTGCGTGTAAGTTGCAGTTTTCACTCAACGCTTAAACTACAGTTTTTGCCTGTATGTGCCTTAACTGATAGCAAGCAGTTGCTCTTGATTTTGCATTTGCTGCTCTCAATTGGATTTTTTTCTAGTCTTCCCCTCCTAGGGATGAGGGACAGATGCCTTTGGTCCTTGTTTTACCAAACTTTTTTCTTTAAGCTAGCTTGTCTAAACAATGCTGAAAAGAATGTGGGGAGAAGAGGGGGAGGAAGGAGTCTAGCTAGTCATCCCAAAAACTAGCATGGGATGAGCTGGCTCTATACAACTTGAGAAAGACAGTGTAATCAAGGAGCATGTGGGCTTCTGTTCACCACAATACTTCATGACTTAGCACACTAAATCAACCTTGTATTTATCTTTGGTATTAACTGCAGGACATCTCACTTATTTTCAGGTTTGAGAAAACAATTCTTGAATCGAGCAGACTAAAGTAAGTATACTTCTGTTCTAACTTCTCTGTTAGTGACAGGCCTAGATCTACTCCTCCAGCTTTTAGAGCTTTTATTGAATAAAATGAATTTTCCTCACATCACTGTCTTTTAAAGACAAAATGTTGAAATAACTCTTGGTTCTCTTTCATTGTAGCATTCGACTGCCTCTCAGAAGAATACATTCACTGCCAGTAAGTGAGGATGGTATTCATCTTGTGTAAATGTTAAAGGGTTTACTGTGTTAAGTGTTATTTAATTGGATACACCCCATAACTTGCTAATTTTCTAGCCTCAAGAACAGCTGCTATGATACTTAATGGAAACTCAAAATTACAGTTTATAAACTTAATCTGGTTCATGATGATGTGAAAATTCAGTGATGTAGCTTTGTCACTCTGCTGCCGCTAAAGCTCTGCATTTTGGTACCTGTGCTCTGAGATGTCAGCTTTAAAGACTCACGTATTTTGCACCAGTTTGTAGACAGAGGCTTTATTCTTTATTATCCCCCCTCTTTGGCTTAAAATGTGGTAGTGCAATACTGAACTGGCATTACTGTATGAATTTTGTAGCAAAGGCTCCTGGGCTCCAGTCCTGCTCTGAAGAGAAGCCATTCAGATTCTCTGGATTGCGATGCTTGTCAACTATCAGAACAAGATGAAAATAAGGAGAATGTAAGTGTTGCTCTTTCATCTCCTGAGATGATACGGCACGAGAGGCTGTATCAGGGAAGCTGGATTAGCATAGCTCTCTAGCAGTAGATGTGGTGGGAAAGGCTTTTTTTTTTTTTTTTTACTATCTGCTGGATTACAGTTTAAACATATTAAAGTCTTGCATAGCCTGCCACGGGGGAACTTGCATTGCAGTACTGTCTGCAGACTGATTATAGGTGAATCAAGCTTCTGAAGGCTTTGATCACGCAACTCCTCCTTCATGCTACTGAACCTGACTGTTTAGACTGTGCTGAGGGAAAATGTATTCATACTGCTAGGTTTAGGCAGCCACCGGGTGCCTCCAGAAGGCTGTTTAGATCACTTGATCTCTTTCTACCGCTTACCTGGGGAGCTGCAGCTCCCGAGTGTGTCCGCAGTTAGCGGCATGAATGTCCTCTTCCTTATTTGGTCTGTAAGGCCTTGCTGCTGGAAATGCATCAGCAGGACTCGGACAGGTCTCTACGGAAAACTGGGAGGAGGGTGCCAGTCACTAAGCAATAAATATAACTGTGACCAAGTTGTAGCCTTGGTGGCCTTCCTAGTGATATCTTTTGCGGAGAAGCTGGCTGACAAATAAGTCATAAGCCTATGGATGATATCAAGAGGATGAAAGGTTGATTATGTCGCTACTGTAACATCTTTACTTTGAAAACATCCACATTCAGACTATTCTTGTTGGCAGCAGGGAACTTAAATTCAAAATGTCAGGTAGAAAAAACAATGATACAATGGTCCTGGTAGCTTCTGCAGTTTGTTATTTTGGTAAAATGATTACTTTGCTCCTTTTTAATTCAGGAATCATTTGAGTTTAAGAAGCCAGCCAGGCCAGTTTCTCGTAGTTCTGTGCATGTCCGTTCCCATGATGGAAAAGATGTTCTTGGCCAAAGGCAGAATTCAGCCCCAACTCAGATAGTAAGTACCACAGTATTCTTGCCTAATCTTCCACATACCTGCTGTCTGAGAGGAAGAAAAATTGCACAGGGGTTCTCAGACCCTGCTGTTAATTCACGTGCTGAATAGAAAAGCCTGTCAGTCTGCCAGACAAAAAAAAAAAAAAAAACACCTCTCCTCCCTTTCAGCTCATGAGTAGTTGGAAGTTTAAAACGTCGATTATTCTGTAATTTGGGAAAGATTGGTCAATGCAGAGCTGATCTTTACGCTGCAGTAAGTCAAGTGAGCGTGGACATCAGCGTGGAATAGAGGAAGTTAGTTTGTAATTGTTTCCGCTGTCAATAAAGTAGATATGTATATACATTAGGAGCAATGAAACCTATTGTGCTGATGCAACTGGACCATATATCCAGATATGACATGCAGGAAAAAAAATGATCTTCATATTCTGTTTAGCAAAGGCAAATGAAAAATGTGATGGATCCTTGCACAGAACGAGTTGTGGGAACTCTTAGGTCATGTCCCCTCCTGGAATCTGGTAGTCCTTCATCCTGCTTAACACTCCTGACTTCATGCTTAGGAACTGCAGAGATAATGTTAATTCCTATTCCTTAGATACCACCCTTTTCTCTCCTTGCCCATTCACTGGATAGCTTCTCTTTCCAGAGGAGACTATCGCTTAACCAAGCGAATAAAGCACTCTGCTATTGTAATGGCCAAAGAAAAGTACTGGAACCCAGTTTGGGGTGCTCAAGTCAGTGTATCTGAAGTGGTGGAATAACTGCCATGTCTTCCAAAGTGCAGTGAGAGGCATGGCACCATCTCTGTGGTTACAGTATCCTATAAGAAAAGAGAAGGAATGTTGTTAAAACTAGATGTCTTGTCTCAGTTTCCCGCTGGAGAAGTACCCACGGGTGACCTGGAAAACTACAGGCCGCCTCTCCTGCAGCAGCAGTCTTCTCTAACCTCTGAAAGTGAAGATGATGACGGATTCTTAGAACTGTTAGATGATCAAGACTTGAAGGTACGTACAAAGGAAATATGTTAGAGATTTTAAAATCAGCTCTGGATAGCATTACTGGTCTGCCAACGTGTCCGTGGTGCATATATGTTCTAGTAGAAGTCAGTGTGATAAGTAAAACTGCAAAAAGGTGCTAGGTACTAGGGTGTCCTGGAAAAGATGATGAGATTAACTCATCTTACAACTCATACGTTCCAGTCTTTTTGCCCTATCTGTGCTGTTTCCTATTGCAGACAACAGGATTTACTTGGCATGTGGACAGCGTTCAGTCTAAGGAAGTACTTGCTGTTGTCCCTTTTGGTAACTGAATTGCACTTACTAGAGAACTACTTGAACAGGGGGCTTAGCTTTAGAAGCCTGCCTGAAAGAGAGCTAAGGGTAATAATATTTTCTTTCAGGCTACTTAAAATAGAAAACTGTTTCTAGCAGAACTTGAGATGCTTGAAGTGCAGATAGCATTCTTATTAATCAAGGAATTGGTATCTTTTTCCAGTGCTTCTTTACTCAATTTCATTGAGGTTTCTATTGAACTAGTGGTTCATTTAAATGATACCTCCATCTGTGGTAGGGGAGAAAGTAATTCCTAAAACTGCTCTGACAGCTGAATTGAGCTGGAATGTTTGACCAAGCTGTGCAGAAGCCTTAGATATCTCCAATCACTATCCATGATGAAATCGATGTGAATGAACTTTCTCCCTTCCTCAGAACGACGAGGAGATGCCATCCGATGTGGCAAGCCTCTGGACTGCACCACTCGTCATGAGGAAGACAGACAATCGGGTAAGTGTTCTACCAGAGCACAACAGAACAGATACAGGGACTTTGTTTTGGCAGCTGTTGTCACTCTTGAGACAAGCAACCGCACTGTCTCTGATCCTGTATCCCCAATATCAACCGCATAATAAGATGTGGCATAAAACCTCTACAGTATTCTGTTTTCTCTAAAGCCCATCTGCCTGGAAGTTTGTGTCAGCGTAGAACAATGCTCGTTGTGTGCATACGTAGGCTTTAAACTTCCTCTTTACAAAAACGCTTCATAAATACAAAAAGATCCTCCCTTCTCTTATCAGGGTTCTCCCTGACATGTCTTGTAAGCCTACAGAGAACAGATTCCTTGAATGCCTATAGCCAGGTCTGCTGAAGGGAATTCAGACTAAGGCAAAATGCTCTTTAATCTGCCAATGGATTGCCTGCTAATTGATGCAAACCACTCTTAGCTGTTCCTGTTCACGTCCTGCTCTGACTGTGACTTATATAAGGCCAAATTCTTTTAGTCTGAAAGTCTGAAGCTTGCTTAATTTCTAATTTTAATCTTTGCTAGAGAACTGTAACTTATCTCCCTCCTTCTAGGGCAAACGATGCCGGTTGTTTGGTTCTTCCTCTCTGCTCAATGGTGTAGGCAGAACCACCCAGAAAAGAATGGAGAGATCCCAGGAAGAGAATTCTCCGGGGAAGAGTAAGAAGAGGAGAAGCCTGCCTGGAACACTTTCTGAAGACTCAACGGTTGGTGGCCTGACACCACGTGTTGTAGTACAGAATTGGTTAGGAGCGAATCAAATATAGGTGTCAAATTTATGAAGGTTAATGAGAGCTTTTTCAGGTAAACTGCTGACCTAGCAAAACTCCCTCAGTGCATAGCGTAGGAGATCAGGGACTTGGTATGGTAGTTGCATGTGCTTGAGCCTGAGTTCTGTCTTGATCCAAAAGGGAATTTGGGGAGTCATAGTCCAGGACTTCAGAGTAAGCATCAGCTTTTCTGTTATCCTATGGGAAAAGAGTCTCCATACCATCAGTGCTCACTATTAATCTAACCTGTATTTCTCTAGAGTTTGAAAATAGTAAGGACACAATCCTCCTCGGCAGAGATTGAGAGCATTTTGGACAGTGACCAGAGAGACCTTATTGGTGACTTCTCAAAGGTAATTCAAGTGATTGTTTGTTTTGATGATGGTATTTTGGTAGAGATGTCTCAAACCAACCCAAGTAAAGCGTTTCCCTCCTTCAACAGTATGTACAAGAACCTGGTAAATTCTGTCAGTGAGAAAGCCATTCAAAAAGAGCTAGAAATAAATCTCTTCAGTATAGGAGACAAAGGAAAAGCTGCTCCCCTGAATTCTGGAATTCTTAGCTTTAACTCTTGAACTTTGCTGAAGAGATTTTTGTCAATGAAGTATCTGTGTGATTAACTTGCTGGACACTGTACTATCAAATATGTGGTTTGCACTCAGAATTTTCTCAGTTAGATGTTGTCTGTTTTTTAGGGTTACTTATTCCACACTGTCGATGGGAAACATCAAGATTTAAAATACATCGACTCAGAAATGGTATGTGTTCCAGGGACAGTAAGAAATTTTTTTTATGGAAAAGAACTGCCTCAAAACAATTGAAGTCTTTGTTTTTTGCAGATTGTCTCTGTGCTGACTGGGAAGTTTGCAAGCTTCATCAAGGAATGTGTGATAATTGATTGTAGATATCCATATGAATATGAAGGAGGCCACATTAAGGTATGTTGACTGTGTAAGAGCAATGTATAGTTGTCTGAAGCTGCCTCTAAGGCAAACTGAGGTCACTTGGCACCATGAGACTCTTCTTAGCTAGTGGGTATCTAAGGCCATGTGGATATGTTATAGCCGAGATGCTTAAGTGCCCCACTGGGGCCTGGGATCTGAGCCCACACTCGGTTCACCAAGTGGTTTTTCCTTCAAAGGAAGGAACATCTGGTTTTCCCTAAGCAGAGGAAGTGACCTGTGTGGCAAGCAGGGAGACAGTCCTAGAGGAGGATATAAGACGCTTGCTGCCCAGCATCCTGATATCTAGGGAGGTTTAAGATTAGAGTGTTAAACTTCAGGTAAACTGCAGACTTCAACTACAGAAGAAATGGCTGTGCAAACATAGTGCAAATATAGTGCAAATCACCTTGAAGTTTGATTGAACAAGCTGGCTGGCACTCTGGAACATTTTGAGGGGGGAAAGTGAAATCCAAGTATCCACAACCTATAGCTGTTTAAATGATCACTTGAAACAGGTCCAGGTCCCTTAAAAATGGTGCTAGACAGCCTGTAATGTTCTGCCCAGGTTTGAAGCTTTGGTGATGGCCAGAGAAGGTTGCCAGAGCTCTTCTAGGAAACTGTAAAACAAGGACAGAGCTTGCAAGGGAGTGGGCTAGGTTTGTTACTGTTTTCCTATACTTTGTGTGCTCAGGTGTGACACTGCCTTTTCAGGGTGCTGTAAATCTACATATGGAAGAGGATGTGGAAGATTACTTGCTCAAGAAGCCAATCCGGCCATCGGAGAACAAACGAGTGATAATAGTGTTCCACTGTGAATTTTCTTCCGAGCGGGGTCCTCGAATGTGAGTTACTCCACGTGCCCCCTGCATCGGAACCTACTGCTGTGCTAATTAGTCATGAGGCAAATCTTCAGGGTGGCACCAGTTACGTGCTGACAGGCTGCTGAGTGCAGTTCATCCTGAGTAAATTTTGCTTGTTACTTCTGGCGAGGATGTGACACAACCCGTAATGTGAATGGCCGTGTTGAAGTTTGCTGTTGAGTGAGTGGGCTGCTGCTCTGGAGCACTTAGAAAGTGAAATCCAGTTAGCCACAGCTTTGCAGCCAGTGCGGCCTGTCAGCTTGTTCCTAACAGGTAGCGGGTTGCTGCTGTAATTCAAGAAGGGGGAGAGTGCAGATGAGCGCTGTTTTAAGGTGTTACTTCAAGTGCAAGATTTAAATACGTTTTCTTGCTACAGGTGCCGGTTTGTGAGAGAGCGAGACAGGCTGGGTAACGAATACCCCAACCTCCACTACCCAGAATTGTATGTTCTGAAGGGGGGTTACAAGGACTTCTTTTTAAGATGCCGTGTAAGTCATGCTCTGTTCTGCACTCACACTTCAAAAGAGGAAAAGAATAAATGTGTCCCAGATCAGACTTCTCCTTGGAATAGAGCAGTTTCCTGGAGTATCTTTTTCCTGCTTTGTTTCACAGTGCTCTCCGCAGTTTAACTGTAACAGTGCAGTTAAAGGCAACTTCGCTGTCAAGTTTTACTTTGCTAAGCCTATCCCATATCTCAGAGCTATCTTGGTGCCATAGCTGAAAGGTTTTGTTCACTTGTCTCTTGTGTAAAATGTAAAACTGGTTTCTGCCCTTTTATAGCAGCTAAAAGTTCAAAATGGTCTTCAGAGAAGGAGCATTAAGACTGCTCAGCTTGCAAGGACTAGGAGGGAAGAGAAGCTTGAGAGCAGTTGCTGTGTAACAAATGGAAACAAAGTCTTGTAGCATACTAAAATAACAAAGTTAAAAAACTTGAGCTTTGAGTTTTCAGCCTCTAATTTGGAGAAGGAGACTAATAAATGCCCAGTGGCTCTGTTATCCAGTGCTGTGAGGGTGGAGTTTCTGATATCACTTGGCTTCTGCTCTGGTATTTCAGTTGCCTTATTCTAATTCCCTAGCTAGTTCTCCTTGCCCTTCTAACATAAAGCAGACTGTGGCATGGTTGTCACTTTAGGCCCTTTCAGGCCCTCGCTCTTTAGAATCTCTTTTTAGGTTTCCTTCCCATTCTGTGTCTTGGGAAACCTCCAGGCAGGTGTCAGCTATTCAACCTTTCTGCAGAGCCGGTCTGTGGCCTGTGTGCCATTCCCCCTTCTTTGGCCACACGCTGTTTCCCGGGGTGGGGGGGTGTCCCAGCGTTTTGGCCCCCTCGGGAGATGCCAGTGCAGGCGGCACAGTGAGCACCTTGGCGTTTTGGCCATCGCGGGGATGCGCAGGCGCCCGGTGGGGCGGCGGGTGCCCCTGGGTTTTGGTCTCGGCCCTCCTGGGTGCTCTCGCCCCGGACAGAGGGCCGAGGGCCTCAAGGTGGCAGCATGGAACAGCCGATGGCGGGATCGGATGCTCTGGTGTGTGAGCAAGGGGCTGGCCAGCCCCGAGATGGACTAAATACAAGTGTTTCCTAAATCTGTCACTTAAAGGTGAATACGGGATAGAGTTGTCTAGTTTGCCTGTAGTATATGTTGATGTCTGCCAGAAAATTGAGGGCGAGAGCCGCAAGCCTAAGCAGGGAGAGAGGTTCTTCCCTTAATGGCTATCACTTCCAGTGTAGCTGTGATCTAAATATCTCTTGCTTTGTTCTTGAATTTCTGGTGTGAAACTCCTGCTTGCAGCCCAGCTCTGTGTGGGCTCCATTCTGTTCTGGTGCCTGGTGACAATTGCCAGGCTGTGCTGCCTCCCGAGTCGGCAAGTCTCGGAGGGATGGGATGGTCGCTCCCGTGACGCATTAAAGTGAAACCGGCTTCTCTTTCCCCAGAGCTTCTGCGAGCCCCAGAGCTATCGCCCCATGCACCACGAGGACTTCAAAGAAGACTTGAAAAGGTTCCGCACCAAAAGCCGAACGTGGGCTGGTGAGAAGAGCAAAAGGGAGTTGTACAGTCGCTTGAAAAAACTCTGAGGGCTGAACTGACCAGCCAAAGACTGCCCGTCGCGGGGGAAGGTTGTGGCGGGAGGGGAGATGCGTCTATTCCTTGCTTGGGGTTATCAGGTACTTGCTCTCTCCTCGTCTGATGTCTTACTGGAAACACTGTGGAACTTGCACTCGCGGCTGCAGGCGTGAGCTTAGCAACCTGGACGCTGATCCGGAGCTGACTCTTCTCGATGTTTTTCATGAAGCAGCTTAACAAAATGGCTTCTTGCTTTCTGTGACACCCACAAACGAACTGCCCAACAGTCTGCACTGCGAAGGCGTGGGGAGAGTCTGTCCTGTGCCATGGACATGGGTCTCAGCCTGGCACGTGGTGTAAACAGGATATTTTAGTGCCTGGGGATTTTAAAATTTTTTAATGCCTTATTTTATTTAAATACAGTCAAATGAAGCTAATACCACTGCAATTGAATCATCTGGATTGTGCTCAAACCTTATTTCTGCTAAAGGGCAGCCTGCTCGAGGGGGTTTTAATTCTTTTCTCAGCTGCAGCTTTGATTCAGTGTTTTGGTAGCATAAAGCATTGCAGTGAGGTAAGGTGGGATGTAGTTCTTTACAGCTAGGGTTTACAAAGCTCAACTCCTACGTTACGCTGGGAAGCCTCCTGAAGGCAGTCTAAGGGGAAACTGCTTATTGTACATAGGTATCATCATGTTCTCCTAACTTATTTAATCTAGATTGCTTTATTTCATAGTAACTTGTAAGGAAGCTGGTGTTTCAAAGGCAGAATTTCTGGGAATTGAAGTTAATTCAAAAATGGGTGAAGTTAATTCAGTTTCAGGTGATCTCAAAAATACCAAGTGGCAAAGCAGTTGCCGGCTTTCTCAACAATAGCAATTTACTGCTGCTCGCTTCAAGGTTGTGTGTTATCCCAAAACGTGTCCAGTAAAGAATCGGACTGCGGGGAATTGTGCTAATCCCGTCGGCACGCCTTTCCCGAGGCTGCTCTAAAGCTGCTCCTGCTGCCGTGGACTTGACTCCAGATGTTTGCAAGTCTCAAAGTAGCAGAAGAACCTTCTGCCCCAAAAATTCCTGAACGAACAACTTTACAAGGAAGAGGAAATGCTGCAGCCAACACTACGCCCCAGCTGAGCCCTGCGCGTTGCCACCTAAAGCAGGTCCACGCTCCCGTGGCTGAACGGCGCCCGTGTTCAAAGCTGCTTGGCTGCTGCCTTGGTGGCACAGGAGACCCAACCAGCAAACGTCGCTGCAGCCCACTGACTTCGCGGCAGGCCAGCCGCTCCCTACAGCAGCGTTTGCCGGTAGCTCGTCCTCCTTCCGTGCAAACGTCCTGAAACTTGTGCTTCTGGAGGGAGGACGCAGCCGGGGAGCAGCCGCCCGTCCCCGAGGCTCTCCCTTTAGCAGAAACCTTGGTGCTTCACGTGGCTCGATTTGTACCATGCAGGCCAGTCTTGCGTGCAGTTGTACTTATGTCAAAAAAAATGCTGAAATGGAGGTGGTTATGTGGAGTTTTAACTTGATTTTTTTTAAGCTATTTCTTAAGACCTGCAGTTAATCCTCTTCAAAAGTGAAAGGATAGACTTTGAACTCTTGAACTAACTCTGATTTTTAGAAATAACTTTTGCTGGCTTCTCTCTCAAAAAGCTGAATACTTTGAACAGGAAGATTAAGAAATGCTAAATCAGAAAGGGTGATTACTAAGTTGCTCTTTGGGACTATAAGTGTATCTCACGCCTCGCCTGAAGGCCCGACTTTCCCGAGGAAGCCGGTGGGGTGACTTGGAGGCCTGAGCTGTAGGAGGGGATCATGTGTCGGTGAGTCAGCGCTGAGGACTGACTGTCCTGCCACCCGGGCTGCAGCCTCGTGGACCAGAACTGCTTTTTAGTGCAAGGCTGTTGCACGAGATTTTGTTTTAGTGCAGCCTTGTAAACAGTTGCTTATGTGGAAGTTAACTTGCTAACGACATTCAAAAAAAAAACCACCAAAAAGAAAAGCAGATGGAGATTGTTTAGTGAGTCGTAATGCTCTTTTCTGGGGTCGCTCAGCTGCAGCTTCTGGAGCAAAACCATTATAGCAATCCGTGGCTTTACCGTTGCACTTCCATGTCTCTCAATCAGTTAATTATCCCAAACTTCCTGATATTCAGGGAATGAAACGTGTTGTGGGGGTTGCTGTTTCCTGGGCCCAGCAGCACCGGAGGGCTTGAGCTGCAGTGTGTGTTTGGGGCGATTTAGATGTGCGTGTAACCCTGCTGAGATGTCAGTGCAACCCCTTGCTTTATACCTGACCTCCTCCTCTTCTGTGTCCTGCGTTTAAGTCTTGTGGGTGTCAAGGAGAAAGCTGCAACGTGTCTGTTTCCAAACAGGATCTGTACGAAAGCAGCCTGCACTTGTACGAGGCTACTGCAGGCTATGAGAATAAAGTACTTAAAACCCACGCTGTCGGTCCACTCGTTTTCCTTGTGGTGCTGCGGGAGAAGGTGGACCAACCAGGTCCTCAACCTCAGCCGGGGCCTTGGGCAGCCCACGCTGATGGTCACCGTTTTTCTGGTCTTGCGTTCTTTGCTTCTTGCTTCCAGGATAACTTTAAACTACAGCTGCGATGGGAAAACACCACCTTCATTTCCCAGTAGGCTGGAGCAGTCAAACCCGTTGGAGGGAGGCCAGCTCGCTGGGCTGGCCGGCAGCGACGCGAGAGCGTCCAGCAAGTTGCAGCTGAACGTCTGCGCAGCTGGCGGCGGCTGGCCGAGCACCCCCCGGGCTTTGGGGACGGGGTCCCACGGGCGATGGATGGAAAAGGCTGGCTGGGCTGGAGGGGGCTCAGGGGAGAGCCGGGAGTCGCCTTGCCCCGGTGAAAGGTGGGAATACCGGAGCAGCAGCTCTGAGTTTCCGTCGGGGAGCATCTCCAGGGCTGTTTCATGGAGGTTCTCCGTGACTCCAGCAGAAAGCGTGGCCGTGGAGAGCAGGTGGCCAACAACGGGGTCAGAATTAAAAGCTTCACTTAAAATACAGCAATGTGACTTCAAATCCACTGGAGGCTAAAGCAGAGAACTAGTTTTTTTCCTGCCTCCATCTGTCGCTCTTAAAACTGATGTTGAAAGCAGCTTAGAGCTTCATCAGCTCCCACCGCGCGCTCCCGAGTGCTGCGAAGCTTAGTGTTTCCCTTCATCTTGCTTTACCTTTCGTGGCCTGGAGGGAAACCTGCGCCGTCTCGTGCCTTGCAGCGCTTGCGGCTCGCGGAAACGCAGGCTTTGAAAGACCAAGGGCGAGGTGGAGGTGGCGGCAGCCCCTGGTTCAAGGTGGGCTTGCGGGCAGCCGGCACGGACCTTCCCCGGAGCCGCGTGTGGCCGTTCAGCTGCCACCTTACGAAGAGAAAAATGCTATGGCCAAGCAAAATAAAGCCTATTGGGGCTGTAAGAGCTGGGGACCGAGGGGTCTCCGGAGCCGGCTCCTCTCCCGGCCCGTCGAGGCGGAGGTGCCGGGTCTCCCCTCCCCGCCGCCGGAGCAGAGCAGGGCCTGCGAGCAGCGCAGAGAGAGATTAAAGCGGCTAAATCGCGATTACGCAGCAGGGCTGAGCTGGAAACGGGCCTGGGGATTAAATCCGGGGCGGTCGCGGGCGCCGGGGCGAGGAGGAGCGGTGGCCGGGGCRTGGTTGTCCCTGCGGAGCTGCAGGGCCGTGAGCGTGGGGCCGACCTGCCGCACGCGGGACATTGATTTTTGCTCCGTTGCAGCAGACGCCYGGAATAGTCCTGGAAACCGCGTGTGCAGTCAGAGCTGTCAGTCGCGTTAATCCGCCGTCGCCCATCCTCGGGGCCCGGTGGCCGTCAGGCGGCTCGGCCAGCGCGGTGCGAGCCGCCGGGACCGGGGGCCTTTGCGATAGTTGGGTT
The DNA here is from genome assembly GCA_003342895.1 of Casuarius casuarius. Lineage (NCBI taxonomy): Eukaryota > Metazoa > Chordata > Aves > Casuariiformes > Casuariidae > Casuarius > Casuarius casuarius. The sequence continues at coordinate 62,678 of PTFA01000263.1, forward strand.
TTGCCGCGAGAGCAACCGGGCTCCGTGCCCGCGGCCTGGGAGCCGCCGTGACCCGGGGCTGAGCCGCCGCAGAGGGAGCTGTCGCAGAAATCGGCTGCTAGCGCAGAGCGGGCGATGCTGGCTGTAACGCGCGTGTGCAACCACAGGGATGCAACAAGAAAGCCTGAGAAATCCAAAAAACATTGCTAAAACAGGCCTTAAAYTAGCTTTAGTCTCCATCTTTGCAGCCAAGCACCTACGCTCTGCTTCTGGCTCGGCGACGTGGGGGCCGTCCTCACCGGCACGGTCGTCGTCTTCAGCAAGTCATGAACACAGCTAAAACCGAGTGTGACCTTCTGGGCTTTGCCATTCGTCAGCAAAGCCGGGTCCAAAGGCCTGTTTTTTCCCCCCGGAAGCCGTCAGGAGATCCCCGGATGGTCAGCGAGGTGCTCGCGCTCCTCCCTCCCCGCAGGGAGCTAAAAGAGACTTTTCTTTCTCCGGAACGATGCTGCTGCTGACAGAAGCATGCAGCCGCCCGCCCACTCCTAAATAACTCCGCTGTCTCCAAACAGAGCCGGTCTTTGCCGTGATTTCTCGCAGTCCCCCGAGGGCGCTCACGGTCCTCGCTGATTTTTATGTGCCCGGCTGGACAAGCTGGGTCCAAGGCTGCTTTCGGCACCCCGAGCCTTTGCTTGCTGCAGCTTCGGGTGCTCACGGCGTAGCACGCGGGGCGATGGATGCAGCCAAAAAGTCCCGGCCTTTCTGGAAGTGTGAGTTTTGGCACTGTCCTGAAATCCCCCTCCCTGCCCCGCGGGGCATCGGCTTGGCTTCAGCAGCGCCTTGCGAGGCAGCGACAGCATCGTTACACACGTGCACATGTAGAAAACAGCAATTTTGTGCTGTCTCTTAGTTTAGGAGCTTCAAATGGTTTAAAACTACGTAAAAGAAGGTATTTTTTAACAACCATTATGACTTAAAAATATGCTGGTTATTTTTGGCTAGTGATATTTTCAGTATTGCATAAACGGCACCGAGCAGCTCAGCGCCCCGGCCGGGCACCCTTCCTTCGGCGGCGGCGGTCGCCGGCACGTCGGGCTTTCCTTAACGGCAGACTTCCCTTTTTTGAGCTGTTCCTCCGGTTTTGGCCTGATTTCCCTCTTCCAACAGCGGCCGTCTGTAGTCAACCACCGGAGCAGAGATTATCTATTTCTTTGTGCCGGCGCCTCCTGGCCGGGGAGCCCCGAGCGAGGGATTACCGTGGGATTATTCCGCAATCAATATCCATATTTGTCATATTTGGTTACGAATCCCGTCCTCGTGCTCTGTAATGACTGGGCACGTTGGCCACGCGGACGCGAAGGAGGGCTGCGGCCGGCCGGCGAGCGCGGCCCGGCTGGTGCTGCGGCCCGAACGCGGCCCCGCAGGCTGGACCGAAAGCCTGCCGGGGTTAATCCCAGCTTCTAAGTCAGGCACCTTTCCTAAACCATCCGCTGGCCAGCTTCAACTATTCCTTTGTGCTCCCAAATGCTTAAATATTGCATTTCATAATTAAGATTTAAAACTGGTGAGAAAAACCAACGTGCATCTGGTTCTGCTCCAGACAAAAAAGACTCATCTGTGCTAAAATACGCGAATGCGTTTTCGGAGGCATTCTCACTCCGGTCTAATAACACGGCAGTCTCACTCGTGTTTATTTGGGATGAGTGTGGGAAGATTTTGCAACCAGATACAGGCTTGGCAAAATATTAATTATGACTGTGGCTCATCTTCCCAACCAAGAAACTGCATATTCCCCCGTGCTCCCATCTGCCCCGATTTGCTGAAGCAGCAGTTTGACATTTAAGTCGTACGGCTCTGCTCAAGGGTTTGACATTTCATTTCTCCGGTTTCCCGAGGAATTTGTTGCAGACTAACATCTAATCACACTCCAGCAGGAATGACAGCTCACGTTTAGCAAAAATACTGCTAATACTCAGGTCTGGAATCGTTTAATTCAAAAGCAGATGCTTTCCCAAAGCAGTGGATTTATTTAAGCACTGATTTCAGGGAAATATTTGGGCTAGCTGCAACCAGCACTGTTCTGTCAGCGTGTAAAGCTGTGTCCTGCGTTCCTGACGGTTAGGACAAACTGGTGATTCCTCATTCCCGCTTCCAAAGACCCCACGGCCGAGCGAAGGAGGCAGCAGGCATCAGAGCCGTCTCGGACGGAGAATTAATCCGTTGACTTTGAGACCGGCTTTGTGGCTGACGCTGATAGAGGTTGTCCACGAACAAAACACGGACGGGATGGCGCATGGGGCACAGCTTTAACCATAAAGTTCCCCTTACAAAGCTCTCGCGACAGTAGGAGATTCATAGTGCTAAAAACAAGCGGTTCTCTGCCGGCTGGAGCAGGAATTCTGATGGTTCCCAAGAGCTCTGTGAGCAGGATCTGCTCGTTCTCCTTGCTTCATCCAGCTTCACTTGGGGTTTATACAAGCCACAAGCATGGACTGCAGCTCACTAGCTACTATTTCTCCTAAAATCTTTAAACAGTGATTTAGTAACGATATGGCCCAGTAAGAACAACAACAGTAGCTTCTGCCCCGGACCACGGGAGTCCCCCGTGGAAGGATGGCCTGGAGGTCGCCCCTCGGGCCGTGCCAATAACGCCTCAAACACCTTGTGACGGCCATCCGGACACCGTCCCACCCCAGGGCTTTTCCAGCTTGCTGTTGCCTCTACACTTTCTTCTGCTGCTCCCTTATCCAAACCTTCAGGATGGCTCAGTTCCCCGCACCCTCAGCGAGCTGCTGCTTGCAGAGCTGCTTTGGTAGCTCCAGGACGGGCTTTGGGATGAAGCAGCAACAGCGGTGCCTACTTCATCGTGGTGTGTAGTGACCTTCTGGAAATTCTGTAATTTGTGAAATCGTTCTTGAGTCCTTTCAAGCTTTCAAGCCAATATCGTCTTCATTTTCACGTGACATCGTTGTGCTCCTAAAGGTTTGTTTGCTGGCGTCACCGACACGCTCGGCTTCCCTCCGACATTAGTTAAGGGTGGAGGAGCTTTCTGAGCTCCTGTTTTCATGACTCTCCCGTGATCTCTTTAGCTCCTCTTCTCGGATTCGTTTTTCCCAAGCTCGCTCTATCTGCACGATTCGCTGTTTATTGACCGAAGCTGGCATTGAGACTTCTATTTATAGCAGCCTTTATCACTTATTTGGTAGCATTTCATGCCCGTAATTTCCTCAGCTGCAACAAACCTAGAAATAAAATAACTGGGAGCAGCTTGGATGAGGGGGCTTCGATTCCTTCAAAGTTTGTTTTCCTTCCGTGAAAGGCAATCTTTAATAAAGATACCACTACGCGGTTAAGTGCTCTTGGTCATGATTCATTTAAATCTCTGAAAACTTGAGAATAGTGAGAGTTGGGCTATTGGGTTGCTTGGCTCCCGGTCTGGTGAACGCTTCCCGTATTTCCGATCATGTTCGATTCACAGCCCCAAATACCTGCCTGCTCCCCCCAAACGTGTTTTACTCGTGGCCCCCACGAAGCGCTCGCTCGCAGCCTGCGCGCCGAATTTCACGTCTGTAATTGTCTGGCCTTTCTCGAGTCTTCTGCCTTTTCTCTCCTCTCCCTCCTTTTCTCAATTTCGCTGTCTGCCAAGATTTTTTTTCATCAGATTGTCATCATTTTCCATGCTTTGTATGACTGATTTGGACTTCTGTTCCAAGAAACTGGAGTGCATTTCCCTCCCCCCCTTGCTTTAAGTCTCTCATTTCTGGAAGATGAGTAAGAATTTAAATGGGAATCCTCACCCATAGCAATGAGAGCTGCTGTAATTTCCCCCAGCTCTCATTTCTTTCTCAAGTGGGAGCAGAAAGATATTTGGAAAGAAATTGCTGTTTGCAGCCTTTGAGCACAGGCTTTGGGTTTTCTGTGGAGCTCTTTTCTTCTTTTCTTCCTCTGTTTTTCCAGTGGCAATAATGAAGTTTCACAATCAGATCTCCAGGTCTGTTGTGGAGTCCCAAGGGAGGCAACGGTCTTCAGGAAACTGTTTACTTCTTCTTTTCCGGAAAGCTCAGGTTTAACAACATTGTAATTAAATTTTTATTTGGCAGCTTGAGTTTCATCCTTCAGCATTTTCAAGCAACCCTTATTTCTAATGTCATCCTCCCTCTGTTTTATATATAATTTAAGTCTCTCTCCCTGCTGCAGCTGCGTCATTGCGGCACAGCGCTGCTCCCTTTCCTCGTTCGGGCTAGTTTCGAGCAGTTACGCCTTCACCCCAGCCAGCGCCTTCCTTTTTCCTGCTGTGATTTTGGATGTGAGCTAATCCCTCAGCGACACCTCGCCGACCCCTGCCCCAGGGAATAGCAGATTTTCTCGGGTTCATGCAGTCTATCCTGTTTTGGCAGCCGGGTTTTGGGAGCAGCCAGGTTTGGGGTTTTTCAGAAAACCTTTCCACGTTGCAGGCCTGAAAAATTCATCCAGCTGAGGCAACACATCTGAGTGTTTCGGAAGGTCCATCCTGCACAGCCCTGCGCTCTGCTTCGCAGGGGACCAGTAGCTTAATTAGCCGCAAGGCTAATGAGTGTCCTGCCCATTCGGGTGCTGGGCGGCCGCTTGGGTCCTGCACTGCTGGGCTGCGCTGAAGGGCTGGCGGGGAGAGCGGATGGTCTCCGGCTTGTCCGGAGGCTTCTCGAGAGGATCCCGGCCCGACACGGGAACCGCACTGCTGCTCCATCAGCTCCAGCTGCACGGGAACGAAGCTTTGATCGGGAAGGGCTGAGCTCTGTCTCTGCTGCTAGTGTGACGCCGCCTTTCATCCACACAGAGGGCTCGCTTCTAGCCTGAAGAAGTGTTTTTCATGCAATTTTCATGCGTGGCTCATATTTAAAACCAGAGCGCGTAAATGAAAGCTACGCAGCCTTTATTTGCATGTCTGAACTGATGAGTGTGCAAACCGGGCCCAGCAGTGGCTGTACAGCCGCAGACGAGCACGATGCACGAGGTCTTTCCATCCCACGTCCTTCACGGGGTTTGTGCAAGGGGGTTAGCTGCCGCGGCTGGAAATAAATGACAGAAAACGCCCTGGGAATTCCTCAGGCAGCCAAAGTGCTCACAGGCATTTCTACGAACCATGGGGAATTTCACAGTCTAAAGCGACTGCGTGTTTCAGCAAGAGAACTTGGGCATTGCTGTTCACAGTCCAGCCCTGACTTCTGCCTGGTCTATGAGTACAAGGAACAATAACTTGTTAGAGATTTAAAAGGAATAAGATGAAGTATTGCAAGTATTGGGACACAGATGAGTGATGCAGGAGATGGATATAAATGAGACAGTCTTGCCAGAGACGATGCCCACAATACTCTCCCATCCCACCACAAGAAGGATGCTGGAGAATCGGAGAGTTAATGGGAAGCAGGGGGGCAGCCATGGAAGAGAGAAGAGAAAATGAAGAAAGATTGGAGGGACTGGCCCCATGTAGAGAGGGTGTGATGAAAGTGGAGGAAACACTGAACGGCCTAGGGAAGGGGGAGCAGGAACTTTCCATTTCTTCTTTGCTGTAACACAAAAACAAAGGAATTAGAAAGTAGCACATTTCCAAGCCATTAATTTGCACATGTGCTATTACACTGTGTAACTCATTGCCACAAGAAAGTGTTGCCACTGGCTCATTAGGTCTGAGAAAGGGAGTGGACTGTCGGGTCCCAGGAATGCCCAGAATAGTCATCACGAATGGTATGGAAAGGCTAATAAACCTCCTGTCCCAGGGCTTTAAACAACCCGGCAATCAGGGAGCAGGATGAGCTTCAATCCGAGGAGATCACCCCCCGTCTGGGTCTGCCGGATTGACCGCTCCTGTTTCTGTGCAACAGCCACCAGCAGAGACAAGATGCTCCACTAAGAAGACGCGAGGTTTGGCTGCCTTTCACAGTTCCTTCTTCTGCTCAAGCAAGGAGACGTCTCTCATAGAAGATGCATTTGTCTTCCAGATACCCATGTTCTTTGTCTCACTATCCTCAAATCTCCTTACAGCCTCTAGATCAGTGATCAAAACTTTCCCCTCTGATGTTCTTCGTGCCTTATCCCGCATCTTCTTATCCTGCTCAGATGAGAAACTAAGGGAACAGTAAAACTCACCTGAGGGCTCGACCCCGGAGACCCTCCCCGTGTGCGCAAGGGGTCTGGCGTGCACGGAGCTCCTTGCAGACCTGCAGGGCCTGACGGAGCTTTGCAGAGCATTTTCCCCAAAACATTTCTTCTTCTGCCTCGTCACGCGGTTTTTGTCAGTCTCGATTACATGCTCTGTCTAGTTCAGGCTGGAAGCTCCTTGGGGCCCGGAGACCTGTCGCCCTCGCTCGTCCCCAGCGTGTCCTGTGCACTAGCAGCGGGACAGAAATAGCAAATCACAATCAAAGTGATCATCAGTCACTTGTGAGCTCCGTGTTTCACACAGCAAAGCAGAAAACGCGTGTGGCTTCGCCAGGGGTAGCTGCGCAGGGCTGAGAACATGATCAAAATCCCCTTTCTGCCCCACTTGCTAGTCTGAAGCGAATAATTTTATTGAAAAGGCAAATCCTTTAATCTGCAGATATAAACCAAAAGAAGGGAAGAATTGCTTAGGACAGAGTGTATCATACAGGGCACACACTGTATGTCTTTTTCCCTATTTAATCAAACATGGGCCCTCCAGCTGTTAACCTATTTATAAAAGGTAATTCAAGGCTACACACAAACTCCGAAGGACATTTTTATTCCGTCGTTACAGCATAGATTCGATTTTGCAGCCTCAGAATAGTCAGGCCTGGTTTACGGAGGCCTAGACTGCAGAACAGAGCAACTCTCCCAGCCTGGTGCTAAAAGCTCTCTCCGGTCCGGAGAAGCGGGATTAAGCCTCCAGAAGGCCAGGCAGCCCTGCGCTTTCCAGGACAAGGCTCTGCTTAGCTAAAGAACAGTGCAAGTATCTGCTGCTACGTTGTGGCAAGCCCCGTGCTCTGGCTTTTCCAGGCTCTCCTCTTCCAGCGTGGGAAATCTGGTGCCCCGTGTGGGAGAAGCCAGGCAGCATCGCGCAGGCTGGGTTACCTAGAGCAGGGCCCACGATGCAGGGTAGCAGCCAAAGCTCCCCACGCGCCGGGAACGGCTGACTGACGGGTCCCCGAGCGGGACATCACGGGGTGCACCAGCTGCAAGGCACATCCCATGACCAGCCGGAGAGGCTTGACGGGTCTCCGCGACGGCAGGGAGCCCTGGCCAAAATTCCTTGCCTTCCATTGCGCTGGAGTCAGCTCCGATGAGCGTAACAGCCCCGTCCGGCTCGCGAGTATCTGTCAGCGACCCGCGATGCTTTTGTTATCGCCAGCCCAGCACCTGCCTAACCCTGACTAGCTTCTCCTTGTGCCAGATCCACCATGGGCAAATGGACATAAACGAAGGCTGCAGTACGGGAGCGAAAGTTGCAGGCTTGTTTTATACGAGCATTTAAACGCTCCAGGATGCTTACAGGCACTGACTTCCAAAAGCATGCAGAAACATAAATTTCCAGTAAATGAGTGAGAGTCTGTTGGGTGCTGCTAAAAGTGCTGAGGCAGTTCTCTGCCCCCATAGCCACTCAAACACTGTATATAGTTGGTCCAAAATGTTTTCTTTATAGGGAGTTCAGAGTCATTCCTAACTAACTGCCAAACTGCAGGGCACTCAGTTTTTGGAAATGACCCCTCTCAAAGGCTCTGCTGCGTGTTTGAAATGAGTGAGAGATCACTGGAATGACAGCGACCTCATTAGCAACGAGCAGCTCTTAAAGCAGCGTCACGGTGGAGGCAGGACTAGCCCCCAGCAGCCTCCCCAGCTCTTCCCAGGCTGAGCATTCACCTGTGGTGCTGTGGGCTTTGAGGAGACGATGACAAACGACAAACCCTTTATAAGTTGGCATAAACTTCACAATTTATTACTGTTTCTCTCCACGTCTTTTGCTGTCAATGCCCTGGAATCAACAGAGCCAAATCCGGCCGTGCTACCAAGCGTCCTTAATTTGCACCGACTCCCATCAAAGTGGAGGTGAATGAGCATTTGCTGGAAATGAGCTCTCACTTTCTAACTCCCAGATGACTCACAGGGTAGGAATTAGGCCTGCGCTTAGAACAGCCTGGCTTCTGGCCTGCTCTGCCGGCCCTGCTGGGCTCACGGGCCTGGCCAGGGGCGACTCTTCAGGGAGATGAGCCAGAAGCTGGTCCCACTTTCCCTTTTAGCCAAGCCAGACGGCTTGATTAAAGGGCAGACCCACTGCCTGCTAGGCTTCTCTCCCTCCACCTTCTCCATAAAAATAAAGAAATTCCCGTCTCTATTACAAGGGCAGAAGCACTTGTAGCACCTTACAGATTTTGTATAACACATAATTGAGGAGAGCGGTTCATGCTTCCCTCTCTTTCAGGTCAGTTCCAGCTGAGAAAGGACTGGTGGAATCTGGAAAAGCAGCACAGAGCAAGCTATGAACAAGTGGAGAAGTAAGTTATATTCTTTTGAGGGATAAACAAAGATAAATGGCAGAAAGGTTCTGAATTTTTGCATAGGGGAGGCATACAAGAAGGCAACAAATGGAGTCTGTCCTAAAGTTTCTCCCTTAAAGCCAAGAGCAGACTTCAGGTTTTAAACTAAAGAACAGGGAGGTTTAAAGTGATGCTAAACTCAGGTAGAATAATAAAATAGCCATAACCATGATAGCTTAAGACAGGAGCATGTTACGTGGAGAAGCTCTAAAGAGGGTAAGGCAATCAGAAGAATTTGTTCTCAGCTAGCGACGTGTAGGGAAGAAAACTGATGGGAAAGGGCTGTTTGGACAGCAATGTTACATTTCAGTGCAACGATAAAACTAGCCCACGCCTGAGATGCCATATAGCCGCCTTCACTTCTCATTCGAAAAAGCAGGTTTTGTGAAGTTGACGTTCCCTCCTGCAATGAAATGTGGTTGTTTGGATTATGGTGGACAACAACTTGCTGCAACATATACTTTGTAATGGACACACCTGTTATATTAAAAAAGCTAAGCTGCTACTACCTGTTCCGTTTCCTGATAGTTAGGTGTGCCTGACAGGGATTAGGATGGGTTATCAAAGCTATCGCTTGACAGAATGAGGTCTGGACACTTAGGACTCCTTAAAACACCAACAGTCTGGCTTTCATGTGACAGTGTATTGAAAGCTTGGCTCTGGAGTCTCACATTTTCCTTTTCGAGGAATAAATTTAGAGCTTGATAAACAACCTGATGTTCCTTTTGGAGCCAGAAGCAGGGTCAGTCTGGTGGTCAGACCTACTCCCCAACCTGGCACTGATATAACCCAAAGGTTTTTGTGGTATTACAATGTCTAGTCCACAGACACAGGAATTATTAGTCTGCACCAGAACCGAGGTCTATCCTGTCTCTGACAGCACCTAGCACAAAGGCTTTAGAGGAGAACAGATGTGGATTTACTAAGGAGGAGAGAGGGGTCTTTAAGCCTGTGACGATCTGAAGCCCTGGACAGGCTGGCACAGCCCTGAAATTCAAACCGTTGCCCAGCCATCCCAGAGAAAGCCTTTAGGATGCTATTTTATCTTGGAGTTTAAAAATAGCACATGGTACAAACAGTTGTTATATATATGCCTTTCATCAGGACACGGGATTTCCCCCTACCTTCTCCTGAAAAGCTGTGGCCCTGGGAGCGTGTCCACGTTCCCAAGGAGCTGCAGCCTTAGCTGTGCATGGATGGGGTGTGCCCCTTCCCAAAAACTGCTGCAAAGGGTGTTTCCCCCATGAAGGGACCAGACACTACACACACACACCCATTTTGTTTTAATCCAGTCACCGCACTTTGATTTCCTTATCTAGCAGGCCAATATGTCACGCATTCTCACAAGATTGAGTAGCTCTGCAGCTCCCTCTGTTCGGACGAGTGACACAGATGCCCCCGGGGCAAGCGCAGGAACCGTGCAGTGAACAGATAGGGGATGATCTCCCTCCCCCTCTCCCGGATTAACTCACACAATAGGTCGCAATTGTTTAAATCACGGAGCAGGAGGCYGAACACCCCCTTCTACGTGGCTGCTGTCATTGTACCCATTCTGGAYGGTCTCATCTGTCATGTAACCCCTCTTTTTTGCACTCTGCTGCATTTCAGCCACGTGCAGTCCAGTTATGCCTGCTGTAAAAAAATGTTCTTTTGTCACTTGCCATTGTGCAATCTTTACGTTTCMTCCCTATACCTTGCTCTCCCGTCCTTCTCTGCCCTCCTGCASGCAAGCAGGGTCGTAAATCCGGACCTGAAGGGCCACAGGGGAACGTAAGCAAAGGTGCTCGTCCGGACAGGCACGTGTGTGCTCCCAGGGGATGTCCTCTCTCCCACCAAATGTCCTTCATCCTCCCTCGCCCTCCCCAAGCCGCTGTGTCTCCTCCTTCTCCTTCCAGCCCTCATCCACACGCAAACTTCCCCGGCTCCATCGACAACCGCTGTCGCTGGTGCCCCTCGCTCCTGCCTGGGGACGGGACCTGCTCTCAGCGGCCCCAGCGCACCCAAGCTGCGGCACTGCTGCGAGTGCGCCCTGCTGCCGGCGCCCACCATCTCCCCCGTCCAGCTTGGGCCCCATCTCCCCTCAGCCCCATCTCCCCTCAGCCCC
>PTFA01000263.1:74933-124030 GCA_003342895.1 Casuarius casuarius
TGTGAGTATTAAGGTTTTTGCTATCTCTAAAAATAAACTCATTTATTTTAGCTATTTTTTTGGGGGGGGGGAACGGCAGTGCTTTTTCAAAAGTTGCATTTCTGTATTTTGTGTATCAGTACTCTTAGCTTACAATTTTAGCAGCTCATCCGGGAGATGAACGACTGCATATAATAAACATCTAAGCACTTTCTCAATCTTTAAGCGTGTGGCATGGCAAACCTTCCTCCGTGCCGCCTCCTCCTCCCGTACCCACGCTCGTCGTGCAGCGCGTGCGACGCTCACGCAGCTTCGTTCTGCGGCGTGAGAAGCCGGGACCGGGCCGCAGCTTCCCCTTTCCCAGGGCTTGGTTTTCCCGTCGGCTGTTACGTAGCGATGTGACTTCCTAACTTTTCCTTTGCATAAAAAAGTCATAATTCAACATTGTTTAAAGTAGCAAAACAAGCGCTGTCAGTCATGATGGAAGTAACTACTTGGCCAAGCAAACTTGGCTGGGTCAGAATTGCTTGAGCTCGTCCTCCACCCCTGTATGATATGAGGGGTATATTAAATAATACGCAGACGTGTCGGCGATTTGATGATCGTGGCACGCAAAGCCCGGCCAGACCGCAGCCTTACCGCTGGCGCAGCCCTGGGGATCATCCCGCCCCCGGTCCTCCAGTGATATTAGGGGAGGATTAAGTCGCTGTCACCCTCCAAGAGCAAACAGAAGCCTGTTGGCAGTACGCTCATGCCAGCGGATACGCGTTGAAGCTTTAATATCTGATTTTATCAGATCGACAGAGTTATTAGCTTTTAAGGAGCAGTCGGTTAACGTGGTCCTGGTCGGCGATCCGAGGGCCTCGTTCCCAGGCGCGCTGAGCGCCGCGGCGCTGGGAACTGCGGGACCTCACCCTTGGAGGATATCTGATCTGTTTTAACAGGTTGCCTAATTTGTCTGCGGGAAGCTTTGAAGGTTATGAGTAGTATGTTGTCGTGGGTAGCTGCATCATTACAGCCCTTGCCCTCCGCTTTGTGAGCGTTGGTTGTGGGCATCGGAGGGAGCGGAGGAGAGACCAGGAGGTGAATCACGCAGGACAACCTCCAGTATCAGCTGCTGAAACCAGTCTGGGCTTACGCTGGTGTACGCGTGTGCAGGGCCCTTGCTGTGCTGGTGAGTGTCGCTTGGAGATGGCAATGCTGCTGCAAAACTGCTTGGTCTTAGAGTGTTCACTCAGCTAACTTCCAGGGACACTTGTTGGATAACGTCGGGTTTTAAATGTTGTTTAAATTGTTCTTTTTATTGTGGCGTTAAATTAAAAAAGAAAAGACAGAGGCACGAGACAACCTGATCAACAGAAATACAGTGGAAGTAGAAGCACCGTGTTGTTTGTAAAGGGGCAGTTGATAAGGGCGCGTGGAGGGTGGGAATGTGACTTGATTTCCATTCTTAAGCCTGTTTTATGAAGTCTGGATACTTGGTTTAAACAAATGAATCGCATACTGCTCCTGGTGTTTGTAAAAGGGCTGACACAGCCCTAATTTTAGTGAACAGAGCTATAATTACAGTTGACGTCCCATCCCCCATGGTATTTTAGTGGTTACCTCTCTTCCCTAGAAATAAATGAATCTGAGCTATTAAATCGGATTTGTATTCTAGCAGAGTTCGGATCTAGGTTTAACTTGGACCCATCGCTGTTAGCAGGAAAAACCTGTGGCTTGCTCTTGCTCTAGTTTACTCTTTTTAGCTTACCCTCTGTTCACTAAACTCTTTATCGCTCTCTTCAGCTAATTGGGCAGTGCTTAAACTCTATTTGTCGCTATGTACATAGCACTGATGTACAGATTTCCAAATTCTGATGTGTGCCAAACTTATGACTAAGGGAAACCACTGGTCAGACAGTATAAATCTGCCAAGATGAGTTCAAACCAATTACATTATCTTGGCTTTTAAGTAACCATCGCTTTCATTTAAATTGTATAACTCCTTCTTCTCGTAGTCCAAAAAGTCCCAAGCTATTTTGCTAGTGGAGATGTAGACTGGAAGATAAAATTTGCATCTCCCCCTCTGATAAGTGCAGTTCAAGGGTGTTGCTCCTCGTATCGTTGCCAGGCTGATTGTAGATGGCAGAGCTGTTTTGTGGGATTTGTGTCTGGAGTCTCGAAGGAAAAAGTAAAGAGACTAATACTGCTTTGAATGGCAGATTATTTCCTGCGGCTTCATGTTTGCACTTCCTGTCGCACCTGAAATAGATTGATAGTGTGGTTTTTCTTTTTTGCTTAGTCAAATATCCGTGTACATGGCTCTCTGGCTTAACAGTGGTATTGAACTGTTGCGTTTTTTGTTTTTCTTTTTGTTTTTCTTGAGGGCAAAGTAAGTTATACTTGGCTGTACATCAGAGAAAAGCAAGGGTCAGTGGTTACGGTAGACAGTGCAGTGGCAGAGCGTCTTAAGCGTTAAGCCTGAGCCATCATCACCGCCATCATCATCATCTATTACAGAAAGTCTGGCTCCCAGAAGAAGGGTAAAGGTGCTTCGGGTTAGAGTCTTGAGTAGGTGGCATAAAAGCTGGGCTGAGCAAAGTGCAGCCCATGCGAATGGTGCTCGCAGGTAGGCTGGGCTAGCGGGCAAGCCCCGTTTTCCTCGCGGTGAACTCCTCCGGCCTCCTACAACGCAGAAGCCAATTTCATGACTTAGTATTTTGCACATGTGAAAGAATTTCGTGGTGGGAAGAAAAGGTCAGTGAAATCAATTGCTGTGGATATAATGCAAATTCTAACTTGGTAGCAATATGAATAAAACATTTTTGGCTCACACTAGCACCCTGTGCTGCTTTTGGGGACACTCTTAATACAGGTTTTGAAATTCGAATGTTAGAAATTAGTTCATTAATTTCTTGGTATTAAAACTGGGCTGTTCTGGAATTCTAACCTAAGTAACTTTGGACAGAGATTAGTGTGATGCTTAAATAGTGTTTAAGCTCTAGCACATTTTTATTTTTAACATATCAGAATAGTGTTATGGGTTATTGGCAAGGGGGAAAAAAAAACTATTCCCAAACAGGATTAATCTTAGTTATCCTCTGAAGAAGTTATAAATTGCATGTGTTGTCATGCAAGCCCGTATTCTGCAAATGTTGGTGTATTTGATAGCGTTTGCAGTTCCACACTGTGGAACACTGTGTTAATGGGAAGAGTAAATCTACTACCTAGATATAGGGGAAAAAAAAATGGATGAATGACTGTATATTCAAACCTCATAATGCACATTCTTCCCTTGAAATGCCACTGGGAAGTGGGAGGCTGGTGGGTTATTTATTGTGTTGCTGGACTTGCATCTCCGCCTGGAAATGGGGAGGGAAGGGTTTGACTGCTTCCCTGCCTACCCAGCCTCCTCAGTATTAGAAGGTATTTCTTGCTGCTCTTTTAGTCCTTCTCTGACCTCTTAGGAGTTTTCTTCCTGGTAAAGAGTTGGTAACCAATTTAGTAGTTCTCCCAAGGAGTAGCAAGATATCAACTCTGAAATAAAGCAAGTCACGGCCATTTGATTTGGGCATAACGAGGGGCGAGGAGGGGAGGATAACAAAATCCAAAGCATTTTAGTGGTGTAATCCAGGCAGACTTTTGTAGTGCAGTAGACCCTGTATTAGCTTTCCTTTAAAAAGCTTAGATTTGTAATCTCGTGGAGTAGTAACTTTCTTTGTAAAGAGATTTCTGTGGAGACAAACAGACTCGGAGTTTTTATGACCTGCCCAAAATGATTGCGCTGGTATGGTGGAAGATTCGATACGTGGGTGGAAATAAGGTTAAGTGTTGGGTATGTGCCTGCACGCGGGGTGATGTGACACACACGGCGTAGCTGGAGATTACAGTGGGATGAGCAGTTTGCTGCATCCTGGCTATCGAGCAGCTCGTGGGGCTGCAGCAAGCTCCTAGGAGAAGTATGTAGTTAATCACAGCCATTAGCATAATTGGGATCCTGATTAACCCCTTGTTGCTCACTCCCATTCTCCACCTATGCTTTGCCCCTGTTACCCAGTGTGTTTGCAAGTGTGAGCGTAAGGCATACGGAGGGCAACGCAGCTTCTGGGCTCTTAAATATGTATATATAGTCATTCTGGGTTTTATATTATTAAAATAGGCAGCTGCTTTAGCAAGCTGTATTGCTGCTGTCTGAACAGAAGGTCCTAAAAATCAGCCTGTCTTAGATGGAGGGTTCTGGGCAAGTGTGTCAGGCACCCGGCTGAGCGTGAAGCAGGCTGGTCTTGCTAGCCAGGCAGCTGATGCTTCCTATCCAGCGAGTACCAACGTTTTAATTTTAACGCCTCCATCCATATTTGATGGTGAAGCGGCATCTTCTTTCTTTTGCCGGATTGGTGCTGCCCTGCGCTTACTGGGAAGAGCCGACACGGCCCGGAGGGTGAGTCACACGCAGATGTCATCCTGCAGCAAGATGCCCAGTTTTAGCTGAAGCTGGGGCTGGGTGAATTGCCTGCAGTCAGGCTGGTGGGATTTTGGGAAGGGCTAATTGGAACTGGAATAAGCCAGAAAAAAAAAAAAAAAAAAGAGTTATTCTGTAACTTCTTTGTTCAAAATCTCTCGCTTTTCAAAACTTAATTGTTGGGAAGATACTGTCCGTATTAAAGCCAGATCTTTTTGGAGAAGCAGCTCCTTTCTGCGTAGGGTTAGGTCATGCATTTCCAGCGCATTCCTGCCTGCGAGAGTGAGTCATTGTTCCTTTTGTGGGATTGCATTAGGGCTACATCATCCTGGAAAGCTGCTTTTCGGCCGAATTTAGGGTGTTGACACTTACTTTGAACAAAGTAAAACTAGGAGAGCTTTTATCAGATGGATTTCAAAGTATGTTTACATACTCTCGAATTAAGACTCCTGAAGTGCTAGAATACGAGATCAATTCGTGCTTGCTGGTGAAAATCCGCCGGTGCTGGGGATGCTGCTTTCCGAGCACGCTTGTTTTGCAAACCCCCAACAAATTTATCACTTGTTTCTTGCACTTTGTGGTGTGTCTGACCGTAGCTCTGCTGCAGCTGCTCTGGCAGCTTGTCCTGCGAGGAGCTTGGTACTGAGAGTGGTACCATACCAAGGCTTTTTTCCTATAACAAAACTTGTTGGAGGTTCCAGCCCTCTTCCGTGTTGCGCTTCGGCAACGCGCTCTGTTATGTCAACACAGCTACGCGTGGCCTGTGCTGTAAAACGGGTCAACGGTCAGGTGGGATTTCTGGAACTATTTTTAGGAGCTGAGTCGGCTCCATTAAAGAGGAGGAGAACGAAGCCGTTGGGGAAGGAGATGCCAGGAATATGTCAGACGGGCTTTCTGTTGTTGCAGAAAACGTGATGGAGAAGCTCTGTCAGTGGTATGAGTGCGTAAGGGCAGTGCAAAGCATCGAGGCCTCCAAAAAAAAGTACGTACCTTCTGCTGGAAAGGCAAGGCAGAATATTAGTGGAAATCTGGAAGTTCTGCTTTGGAGTGTTTCTGTAATCCCTCCTGGAGCATGCCCTGTGTTTTCTGAGCTTCTAGCTTTGAGCAGGTCAAGCTTGACTCTTCCTTAGAGGCACGAGGAGGAAGAGGGCGGCAGTTCTGCGAAAGGCTGGTTGCGAAGGCTTGGGCTGGGGTGCTCTTGGTGGTGACTAACGCTGTCTGCTTAGGGTGTTCTTCTGCCTCTGCGAAGGTTGCTCCTCTCTTGCTGTTTTGTGAAGCATAGCGCTGCTCTTAGAGGTGCTATGTGCTTATTTGCATAGAAGCTCTTAAGGCATCTCTGAGCAGTTTTACTGCTGCCCATAGATACCTAGTTAATAGTATTAAATGTAGCTGGAATTCTTAAAACTCTGGAAAAGCAAAGACAAGTTTCATGAGCCAGCTGCAGCAGAAGCTTTGCATTAGGCTCCGCAGACGTGGGAGGCAGAGAGCGAGACAAAGGACTGAGTCACGGACTTCTCCTTCCTCCTGACTCTCGTGGCAGGAGTGAATGATTTCTCTTTTGGTTGTAAAATGAAAGCGGTCAGAACAGGGCTCGAGATGTTATGAGCTGGATGATTTGGGCTTCTTACTCAGCAGGAGCTGTGGATTTTAAAGTTATTTGCATGTGCAGTAGTGCCTTAACGTTCTATTTTAAGGGTCCAGTAAAAGTTACCCATTCACAGCTTCAGAAATATTACTCGGATTATAACTTCATGTATGCTGATGCTTTTTCTCCCATCTCCGAAAAGGCAGAGACGGACCTCTGAAAAGCAACTTGGGATATAAAAGGAAACAGGGTTTTATTATTCTGGAGGAAATATTTGGCCAGCACAGCAACCAGTGCTCTGTCATGCGCTTGCCTTGCTGCTGCGGTGTGCCGAACGCCGCCGAAGCGCGAGCTGGTTCCACCTACGCCAGCACCCAAAGACCCGTCCGACTGGGAAAATGGTGGGAGATCACTGCCAGGGCGTCTCTAAAGCTAGTAATCCGTGCTCATTTTCCAATCTCGCGTTGAATGTTTTTGGTATCGCGTGTTGCAGTGTTTGGCACCCAGTAGATGTGCATGGGGTGGCACTGCTGGGACCCCGCAACGGTGGGAGCTCCGTGTAGGATGCCGTGGGTGGCTCAAGCTGTCTTTTAATGTGACAAATCTCCATCTACACTTGAGGATATGATATACTTAATCTTCAGCATTAGCCTTTTTTTGGATGTTTTTATCTATGGTTAAAGCATACATACTTTTTTCTTTCTTAGATTGTATTTTAGCCTATTCAGCTGTAGCATGAACATTAAAGATATATTCATCTTTTGTTCCCAAAGGCTGGATTTTTCTTCCCAACTAGTCTTTTGGGTAAAATGCGCTTTTCTTTTTTGCCATTGGGATTTGGACAGATCATGTAGGGCAATAGGATCAAGTGTCACATTGGGGATTACATATTTGTCCCGCGGTGACCCTCTTAGTAGCTTGCACTGGTGTAATTGGTGAATGACTGACGGGATTTATAGGGTTGTATATCTGTATTAGCAGTGTTTGATATAACCCTAGCTTATTTGCTTTTGTGCCAACCTACTTTCAGATTGGGAATTCTCTTTTAAGGATAGATCCTACAATTTGCCTGAAACTAGCATTTACAGGCCTATAGTTCTCCTTAAATGTAATGGTTGTTTTACTTGGATTAATGGTTAAACATGTGAATGTGGATAAGTACTATATGGCGTTGTCTGAGTGTTGAAAACCAAACGTGTCCAATAAGCTGTATTTATTTCAGAGCTGTGGCATTAATCTGAGAGATGTCAATGTATTTAAAAAAAAGTCCTGTCCTGTTGCATCATTAGTCTTTTTATCCTTGTCATCAAAACTGTAACAGCTCTTCAGAATTGCGCAGAATCACGAGTTGATGTACTGTTTCTCTATGGCAGCTTTCCTGAGACGACGACTCCTGCAATGAGCAGATATATATTTTTATGGGCTCACACTGGGTTGGAGGTGAGGCCGGGGAGTGTAGTGAAGCTTCTTGCAACCTCAAGCTTAGCTTTCTTCAGCTCAGAGCCTGACTTGCCAAATCGCCGCTGATGCTGGTATTGCTAAGACTCCCCTATGGGCCCACCCTTCCCTGCTTGTCCCTCAACACGACTCTCGAAGCTCCTTCAGCATCTGCTGCTAGTTACTGCTGGAGACAGTAACTTCACCAGCGTCCTCTGGCTTAGTCTAGTCCGCGGTTGCGAATGCTCGTCCGCATTCGGTGCGTGCCCCCTCCGTTGGCAGAGTCTGCTAGACTCGGTGCCGGGTGATGGGCGCCTAAGGATGGATCAGTTAATGGCTGTGAATTGCGTGGAACAAGAAAAGCTGAATTTGACAGCTTTAAATACACATTCAACAGAGGTCTTTAGTTCTAAAGCATTGACTTGTTTTTTTAATTATTTTTATTTTTTATTACCATGAGCTGTTTCTGTGCTATGGGCTCTGCTCTGCTACCTGCTACGGCTGCTTCGCCCTGTCCGCTTCCGTCCTTTGCATCCCTGTAAGCCGGACTCGCATCTGGCCTGCGCTGCTGTCGTCCTCTGTCTGGGCTTCTTGCCCGCCAGACCCTGTTGATACGACGTCCGAGTGCACTGGATGTGGCTCTTTCTTCCTTCTTCAAAGGTCCCTTTATTAAAAAGGCTATTTGGGGGTTGATTGGAGCCTGTAATTTCATACAGCGCTCTTGGAAATGTAAGCTCTGGTTGGTATCAGCTGATGCCGTGTCTTGTTTGAACATGCTGCAGAGCTCTTGAAGTCTCCCCTTGGGGCTCGACTTCCTGTGATAAAATGAGATTTCCTTTTCAAGTAGATGGCCCAGAAGTGACACTGGGAGGAGAGAGAAATTATTTTGGTAGCTGACTGTCAGACGGAATAGAGAGTCACGCTGAGGTTTATGCTCGTGGCTTGAACCCCCCTTTGAAAAGTGAGAGGAATTCGTTTCCAGCTCAAGGAAGGGAGCGACCGGGTCGGAGCTGCGGAAGGAAGGTTAAGTCAGTACGGACAGACCGGTACCCTGCGCATTCAGCGTACTTAAAAGACTTAACTCCTTGCAAACTACATCCTGTCTCCTCAAATAAGAATTGCTGTGCTATTCTTATGCATGATATAGCTTTGAGTTTGAACTTTGAGTCATGTTGGCTTTCACTTTTTTGACTTGAATGTTGAGTATTTTTATTCTTAATGAAGATTTTTTTTTGAGTGGTGCTAGAACAGGGAATTCCTTCATTTCACCTGCCTTTTTCTTTTCTCCCTTGCTTGTACAGCTGTCTCGGAGAACTGTGCGGGAGTCAAAACTGGCCTTTTTTTTGCTATCGGTGGGGCAGTGTTGAACAGCAGCATGGTGGGACCGGCTGTTCTTGCGAGTGTGATGTTCGTGTCACCCCCATTCAGATGGGGGGGTACACACATGCATACATACACGTGTGTGTGTGTATATATATATATGAATCTATAAAATCTATGTATGGCCTCTTTTAAGGGCTTTAAAATTGATGATTAATTCCAGATACTCATGTTTTATTGTGTAACGAGATAACTCTCTATCCTTCTGCTCGTTGTTTTTTACTACATTTCTCCTTTGCTGTCTTCATGTCTTGTACTGCTTTGGTCCCTCCTTGCCTCGGGGAGGGAATATAGATTAATTAATTCCTAATTCTGGTTTTTTCTCTCCTGCATCCTAAATAAGCCGTGCTGAAATGCTGTGCTCTGAAACAGTGCTGACACTTCAGAGTGTCCTCTTCAGTGAAGAGGATGGGGGACCTTGCTTCTCTTGCCCCCAACTTCAGCCTGAGCTGAATGCAGATGCAGCGCTGTGTGGCGAATAACACATCTGTACCCGCTGGGTAGGGTCCGAGGTCAGTATATCCAGATTTTCAGCAGAGCTCAAGTGTACCGGTAAGCTCTCTGTACATGGGGAACTCCTGAATGTAATATAATTTCGGCATCTCCCACTCCTTGGCCCCCGAAAAGTAGGAGAGGGAGTGGTTTCGACGGGCGTGATAAGTCTGCATGTTCAGGCAAGTTTGGGAGTTGCAGTCCCTAAAGCCTGGGCTCGTAGGAGTTGGCCAGCTGGTCTGGAGTCGTCAGCGGGACCATCCCTAAACCCTGCGGCTCTGTCGGCTTTCTCTCGCGAGGAAGCCGCGTTTGGGGAGTGGGAGGAACGCAGACTGTCTGCGAGAAGCGTTCTTGGCGCGGCCGACCAGCGATGGCAGCGGAAGCAGCGCTCTCCGCGCTGTGCCGATAGGACCTGGGTGCCCACCGACGGGCTCCCAGCGCCGCTCCGCAGACGGCACGGTTTGCCCGGACCAACCTCCTCCTGGTCCTGCTGTATCCTGTGGACGGGGAAATGCGAAACAGCGGCTGGCATCCCTGCAGATCCCCTTCGGGATCTTCGCAGACCCTTTCTCTGCTCTTTGTCTGCGAGTTGCCTGTAGAAACCCTGAAAGTACCTTAGACTGAGCAAAACTAAACTATTTTTCTTCCTCTCAGAGTCTGGGGTATGTTTATTTTCTCTAGTATGTAATTTATCTGTAGCCTCCTTTTTCGGCAGCCAAATGTGCTGACTGTGCCTGTTGCATTTCCCCAATGAAATTCTCTGGCAGGCTTTACATCTCCTAATATCGTTTTGAGGTGCTGATGTAATCAAATGGCTGAACATGGCCTGAACATAAAATTATACAGTGCAAAACTGGCTCTTAAAATCTGTATGGAACTAAAACCTATTCATTCTTTTCCTATATTTTTTACAGTGTGCCTGTGTTATTTAGCGATCTCACTTTGGGTTTAATTGAAGAAATGTCAAGTTAATTTACTGGATGCGTAGGGGGGTTTCGAGGCAGGCACGTGTGCATCTATAGCATCTCATCAGAGCTCTAGCAGGAGTTATTTTTGCAAATATCTTCTAACGAATTAATTCAGCACCACATCTGATTGTGGATTTGAAGAGGTTAAGGCAGTAAATGTATCAGAATAGGCCATGCAAGCAGCAACGCGTTAGAGCGTGCTGACTGTAGAACTGTAACAACATTCACTTTTCCAGTCGTTGTTGTTTGCTTGAAAAAATATCACAGTTTATAAAATGAGAAATAATATATACACAGATTGACAAACTTTCTGATACAGAAATGTAAAATAGAGGTTGTCTCCAATCTCAAATATTTTATCTAGCACATAAAGATGCTGCTCAAGGTTGGTCCTTTTTTCCTCCTCTTAATACTAAATTTTTAACCTGTACATTTAAAAAAAGATGAGTGAATTAGAGGGCCTATGTTATTTTACTGTTAAACTATTTTAATTTTCAAATTAAAGATGACTGGAGCTAACTGCCTTAAGCAATATAAACTTTGGCTTAAGCCAAAAGATATTGCTGGGTCGTATAGAGGAGTCGAGCTACAAGCAGACCTACGTATCCACCAGCTACTCTTATCACTTACTGATACCAGATTTTTTCAAAGTAGTGTTCTTTCAACTTTCCTGTTAATGTTTTAAGTTCAACCCCAAACTTTTCCTTGGGGTTGGAGGGAGAAGAAATGCTAGAAAAGACGCTTGAAGTCGGGGAGACTCTTTCAAACGGAGGAACAACTGCGACAGGTCAGAGAGAAGGTGCCTCCAGCCGGGCGTCCTGCCTGTGCTGGCCTGGCCCCTGGCACCCACAGGGACCACGTGCTGCTGCGTCCTGGTGAGCTCTCCCCGGCTCCTCGGAGGCCACTGGTTTCCATTAACTGGAGTTTTTCTCTCGTAGCTGATAACCCTTTGCCGTGCAGGGGGATCGCTAGTCTGATTGCTCTCTGAGCCCGCAGAAACTTGTCGCTGCTCCAGGGAATCGCAGGCAGATTGCACGGAGCGGCTACGTAGGACGAGGTGCTGCTTGCACATCTCGTTTCAAGGCTGCTCTTGATAAGGAGCAGCAACTGTAGTTCCCTTGCGTGGGAAGAGATGGCAAATAATCGCCGTTCTGTGCTGTTCATTATTCGATGGACCCCTCTCGTGCGTTCTTACTCGCTTCTTTTCAAGGCTGAAAACCCGTGGTGTGTTTTGCCTCGCTTCCTAGCGAAGCCGCCACATACTTTTGTGCTCCTTGTAGCCCGTTTCTGTACCCCTTCCAAGTCTATTTTGTTATCTCTGGGACTGGAGTAGGAGAGCAGACAGCAGTGTGGCGCACACAAGTTGTGGTGCGCGGTGGATTTATGGAGCAGCAGAGTGGTTCCTCTCTTGTCCTGTATTTGTTTTCCGGCTTTCCGTGCTCGGGGGGTGGTGAAGCGCGTGCTGACTCCTCCTAACAGCTCGCAGTGCAGCCTCGGGTGTTTATCGGTGGCTCTTGTGCCCCAGGCTTCGCACGTGCCTCTGCGCGCGGCTCAGGGCACGGGATGGATTCGTCTGAATAGGCTCTTCGTCCGTGTTCGCAGGGCTGACCTCCTGCAGCAAAAATGCTCTTCATTCAGAAGGCAAATGATCGCTAAGCAGGCAAGCGCTGGTGTTGAGGAGAAAACCCAGCTCGAAAGACTTTAGCTCTGCATAAAAGAGATCGGCCTGGTTAGCACATTACCTTTGTCCTCCCAGCACAGCGCATCGAGCTGCCAGCTTGCACGTCGCGTTCGTCGCCCTCGTGTCCCTGCTTATCTCTTCTCTTGAAGTTTTCCTTTCACTATTGCAAAGTACGTGAGACATAAGTTTTGCATTAAAGCTCTGCATTATGCTTTCCAGAAGCATAATACCAAAAAAGGGTGCGTGTGGAGGGTGCTGTGTTTCGGGGGGTGAGGGCATGTTTTTGTGTGTGTGTTCTTGTTTTTTGTCTGCAGGTTGCCTGTGGGCTGCTCGTTATCTTCGCTATTGTTTTTTCGCTACGTGACTCTTGTTAGACTACCCCTTAATCTTTAAAAAAAATCTCAGTCCATTCAAGATGCCCACTGGGTTGGTCTGACCAAAGGCCGTCTTTCGCGTTCCCGTCTCTTTTGGGTAAGCTCTCGGCCAGCTGAGTGACTCACTGGTTCTGCCCGGCTGAAACCAGGAGCCCGCGGAGCCCGGGGAGCTCCAGGCCGCTCAGGCACGAGTTAAAAGAAGAAACGGGCCAGCCACAGGGTCAGACTTCCCCGGGCCCTGTGCGTCCCTCAGGTGAGCTGGAAGGTGCCCCCCGTGTCCCACCAGAGGTCTGTGGCACTGAGCCCTTCCTTGAGCATAATCAAAGTTTCTTTTGGTTCCCAAATGCTGCATAACTTCTAGCTTACTTGCCTTTATTCTTAGTTCCTATGATGTAGCCACAACTGCCTCTGCAACTATGATCTGTTTTGGGTATGTGCTATACAATGACAATTTTTAGTTTTACCTCCATTTTCCTCCTGCTGCTTGGGGCCGAGATGAGCGTTCTTGTCGCCGTAGCAAGGCACCGGGCAAGGCTCAAATGCTGGGAGCTTCGGTTGTGCAGCAGAGCAAGCAGGACACTCGGGCGTCAGGAGTCCTGGGTCCTGGCTCCGTGTTCTTAGGTATCTTTTGCTTTTATCCAACAAGCATCTTGCATGAAACATGGGAACGCTTCTTGAAGCAGGAGTCAAAACCAAGAGTGCCCAGCTGGGAGGGCGATAGACAGCCTGAGCCTTGCTGGTCTTTCGGGCTTCGCAGCGTGTGCGTTCCTGGCTCGCTTACCCGTGGAAGCTGACCCCGCGTGTGGAGAGCGGGAGGCGAGTGCTCGGCTGGCAGCCTGCCCTCCCGAAGCAGGTAGATGGCTTTGAACGTTTTCAGCCTGCGGAGGAAACTGAACTGGGACCTCCAGCTTCCGAGGTGTGGAGTCATCTTCGCTTGAAGTCGGGGCACCGTGGGTGCTTTGGTGCTCTTTGAGCTTAACGCAGCTTGTGCGTGTGTTGGTGGGATCAGCTCCTCTGCAGGCTTGGGTCGGGATGCCGAACCTGAGTCTAGAATATGTCACATGTTCGGCTCGGTCAAGGTGCCGGCGCCATCGGACAGGTCAAACATCAGAGCTGCAAGCCGTGGAGCTTTGGAGAACTTGGCTGTCTGGAGCCTCTCGGGTGCTGGAGCAGGTTAGGTAACTTTTGTTGAACTGATCTTTTGAATGTGCATGTCCAAACTCCTCCAGCCTGCACTTTAGGAGCCCGAGGTCAGGCTTTGGGTTTTATCAAAAAATAAAAGTTAATATGGACACTCCTCCCCCCCTTCTTTCCTCAGCATCCTCTTGCTTTTTTTTGTGCTCTTTTAGAGCCTGTTCTTGCTCCCCCTTCAAGAAGGGTGCCTTGCACTACAGCAGTCTTCCCCCTCCGTGCTGGTGTGGTCTCCTTCAGCCTGAGGCCAGGTTTGGGTGGTTTAGGATCTTTTCTCCTCGCTTCTGGAATGAGTGCAAAGCACAGCCGAAGTGATGTTGTGGAGTCTAAAGCATCACTTCTCTTTCAAGCACCAAGAAAAACAAACAAAAAGCCCTTCCCAAACCCTCTGGTTCTGGAGTAAGAAGTTGATCCACTTATCATGATTCTAATAACTTGGCTAAAAGTTGTGAAAGGTCTTTTTAGCGCTCTAAATCTAAAGAGGTAGAAACTTAAAAAAAAAAGGAAGAAAGAAATCCCCAGGGAAATACTGAACGCTTCCTGACCAGTAAAGCAAACCTTTCCTTGAAACTTCCTCTCCGCAAATTAGCTACACTTTATGATTCATTTCCTGAGGTGCAACAGCATATAACAATTTTTGGGAGGGATAAGGCTTGCTGTTGGGAATGACCTCACGCTGGTGAGCAGCTGGTCCTGCGCGGTGCTCCAGCTCGTTGCTGGGCACGAGGACGGCGCGTTGACCGCCGGCCCATCCGCTTGCTCGCATGGTGCCCGAGCGGGGCCGTGCCCGCGTTCGGGTGCAGCCGTAGGGCGGCAGCTAGAAGGTGCCACCCGTGTAGCTCTTTCCTTCAGCTTGGAGACAAGATCTGATCGTCCAGGTGGGCTGAACAAGATCTGTTTCCTGGGAATTTGATGCATCTCCTGTTTTTCTGGCAGTCACGTTGATTTAAGACCATATATGGAAGCTTAAATAAAAAGGGTCTATCGGTGATCTCTAACTTCAGTTTTAATTTATTATTTGTTTATTTTAAAGCTTAGTGCAGCGAGGAAACGGTGGAGCTTCACTTGGGAGTGCAAGCTGCTCTACTTGGAGACCTGTCCTCGTTTTTTAAAAAGTAAAACTAAATTTTTCTTTAAAACGTGCAATCGACTGGGAAAGTGCCTGCAGTAAGAGGAGCACCCTGCTACTCCGTTCCTGCTGTTCTTGGGGGTGTTGACAGTCGTAGCTGTCTAGCTTGCTGCCTGTCGTGCCAGAAACAAAACCTAGTCCGATTCATTTAGGTGGACTTCAAAAATCAGCCGCTTGGAGCCGTAGCAGCTCGGTGGTTTCACGTGGTTTGATGTCTCGGTACTGTGAGATCACTTGTGGCCCCTGGATGCGGTGGGAGCAGCGCGTGGATGCCTGTGCAGCGTGTGCACGGGGGGAGGTCAGCGAGCTTGCGTCTGCCCCAACGCAGATATTCGTGTTTCTGTCAATTGATGAAATGCTGACGACTGTAGAAGTACCGGCATTGCTTCGGAGGTAGTGGGTTACGCCAGCCCTCCGTTGCTTGGAGTATGGCCCGAAACCCTGGGGGAAGAGTTCACCAGTAACTTCAGAGTTGTAACAGCCTCTAAATCTCAGCACGGTAGGATCGACTGCATCTCGCCTAGATGCTGCTAAGGTTAAAGTAAACCAAAACAAGCCCCTCAAGCCCTGGTAGCATGGCAGCAGTGTTTATACAGCTTCCGTGCTGTCCCTGGCTGTCAGGCGTGTTGTACGGATGAGTTTCATCGTATTCCCACCTCCCAGTTGCAGTTCCTTGGTGGTGAACGTAGTGTTTGGGAGCAAAGTTGCCGTTAAGATATGGGTCCGTCGGAAGGACGGGCGGTGAGACGGCCCTGGCGGATCTCGCCAGGCAGCTTGCAATGACATCCGAAACACCCCAGCGTGCAGGGTTCCCAGGCAGCTCCTCCCAGGGCAGGCTGAGCCCCGGCGTGGGGCCGTCGCCCTGGCCAGCCCCCCCGGGAAGTCCGAGGACCCTGGCTAGGAGGCCGCGCTCTTCTGGCCCTGGAGCAGCTCTCGGGGTGGCCGCTTTGGCTGGCCGAAGCCTTGCGACAGCAGAGCAAGGAGGTGAGGAGCATCTCCCTCTCCGGGCTTTTCTGCCTGTTTTGCAGCTCTTTAATTCCAATGGCTGTAGAGCAATGGGGATCGTATGGATTAAATACACTGTTGTTTCAGATTACCAATAAAATCAGTTTTCCCTTTCATGAAGGAACATTTTTTTATCCATTCATACTACAATACTTAGTGTGTTCACACAGCTTTTGATTTCTGAAGGCTTTATATATAAAATGGGAATTTATCGGGAATTTTTAAGGTAGGAAATCTGTGCACTAGCTTGCTTGATCATGATGCAGTGTGTGCACACTGCGCTGCTTCGGTCTCGGTGGGAAACTGCTGCCGATCGTATTGAGAGCAGGTGTCACTCGTCGTCCTCGATACGCGCGGGAGGAGGGTCTGGGGGTCCAATGCGTCGGAGCTAAGGGGAGCGCTCGCTACAGCTCGCACCCGAGGGCAGATCCCTGCTCCCTCCTGCTTCGGGGGTCATTGCTACGATGCCACTGAAAAACCAAACCTGCTCCTCTGCCTTCAGCCCAAAATGGGTTTTGTGCAGAAGCAACTTTCTAAAGAGCATGCTCTCACTTTTCCCCCCCCAGTTCTTCCCCTCTTGCTGCTTAGTCGCTGTGACTGCATAGCAGTCTGCAAAGGTGCAGCAAAACAAGAGTAGACAACCCAGACCTCTACCTGTTTTTGCAATGACTAGAGCTACTGATAAAACATGACCTTTTTTTTTAATCTAATGGCTGCAGTGTCTCGGAGCAGGGGTAGAGCGAGCGTTGGGTGAATGGTCTCCTGCCGGGATGCTCCCTTCCACGTCCTTCTTTCTTCCGAGCCTGTCCGCATCAGATGCGCCATTCCGTGTATCATGTCTCAAATCTCAAAATAATTTGCCCATCTGTTCTGGTTTAGCATAGCTGTCTGCGCCTCGTCGTAACCCGTCGTCATCCGACGTTCGCTACCGAGCCTCCATCCCCTCCGTTCCAACTGGATGGAGCGAATCTGTCCTGGAGGCAGCGGCGTGATGGGAAACTGGTGCTCGTTCTCGGTACTAGTTAATATTTTGCTAAGTTCAGAAACATTCTGCCTTAATTGCTCTTCTGCAGTTGTAAATAAATATCTGAAGGATTTATCAGGCAAGTCAGTCACCTTTGTCTTCAGTCTGCTGAGGAGTAATCTCTGGCTTAAGAACAACCGTTATTTTTATGCGTGACGTGCTAATGTGCTCTAGCTCAAACTAAACGTTTAGGTTATATGTGAACTGACGCTGAATGTTATCCTGACTACTTGGTTTTTGAGACCATTTGAAAACCAGGGGAACTTAATATTTCACATATTGTAAAGGAAAAAAAAAACCATAACAATCTGAGACCAAAGGACTGCTCCTCTTGAGGGTTTTTTAGTCACCTCAGTGTTAAGACTTAGGGAAAAATCCCCCCAATAGTGTCCCTATCCAAACAACTTTCCCTTTTGTTTTAGGTGCACTGTGGCAGTGAATGACAGAGAGGGGACGTAGCAAAGCGCGCACCGTCCTGGTCTTTAATCTTGCACCTTCTTCAAGAACGTATAGCTCATGCTCCACTTTTCCTCCCTTCCCTTTATTTAATCACTTAGTTTAAACTGTTATCTCATTGCTCGTAGGTAGGATAACGCGTCTGTAGGTATTACAGCCTGTCCCACGACAGTGATGTGCTGGATGCTGCGGGAGAAATGGGTGAGACGGGCTTAGTTAGGCCTTGGAAATGTGATCCGCAAGCTAAAAGGCAAATAACTCAATGATCTTAACCCTATCTGGCTGCGCTCTTCTGACCTTCATCTCCCCTTCTTTCCTTTCACCGGGCGTGGATATTACTTTCTGCTTACGTCTTGCAGAGCAAATCCACTCTTGCTTGCAGGGGTCGTGAACGTCGGTGCTGTGTGATAAGCAGTGGGCGAGTGCTCGGTTCCCGTGGCTCCCCGGCACCACCGAGCTCCCGGGCGCTTGCTTTCGAACGAGAGTGATGGAGAGTGTGAACGAGCTCCGTAATGCGTAGACCAGAGCTGTTCTGCTAACGCCGAGCCCCGCTGCCACGCCGTGCGGTTCTGGCTCTGCCGGGTCCGTCGGGAGCTGCGTCCCGTCCCCGCAGGTGGGACCTGACGTGGTGTTTTAAGGCTGGCTCTGAAGCATCAAGGAGAGCAGTAAGGGCTGTGGGACCTTCCCAGGAGCGCAGGTGGTCTGCAATCTTGTGGAGGCCCTGGCAGTGTCTGTCCATGATCCGGCTCCACCATTTCGGGAGCTTTGGTATCTCAAAACCCTGATATTGCATAACTGTAATAATGCATTTAGTCTTGTCCAGATAAAGCTTTTGTGTCCTCTGAAAACTCACAGAATATAGCCATGTTCTGAAAGCTCTTGCTTTTAATTGTTTATAACACTATCTCAAATGGCTGTTATATTTTCAGTCATTTCTATTAACCCTTCTGCTAAAGGATGCCCTGTAATCTAGAAGGAAGTATGTTGATATTGGTAAAACTATACACTGTCGGTGCTGCTGACCTGCTTTGCATGCAGTTTCCGTAGCAGTTCTCACATGCTGCGGAAGTGCAGTGAGGATCTGCAATTCTCCTCTGTGCGGCCCAGAGTATGAAATAGCAAGGCTTGAAATATTCAGCAGTCGAATGTGCTGGATCATTTAAGCTCTGAGCAGGTTTATTCGGAAAGGTGATCTGTCTCCGCAGCAGCGCTGGATGTGAACTCTGTCCGTTAGTCGTGAGCCTGTTAATTGGCGCTCTCCACCGGAGCGAGGTTGGTGGCAATCGTCTTGGAGACGTGTCGGGCGGCAGCTACGTTAGTGACGGCTTCGGGAAAAACAAGCAGAGGAGAACAATGATTTCTAGCACTTGAGTAGCAGTGATTGTGCGGGGTTTTGTTTTTTGGTTTTTTGCCTTCTTCCTTCTGGTGCATATTAGCATCTCTCTTGAGAAGGCAGAGAACTATATTAATTGTGTGGAGACCCTAAACCTCTTATCTTTGTGCAGGGAAAAACTGAGGTTACTGATTTTTGTTCCCTTTTGTGCTAGCTGCATTGCTGCCTGGCAGCGTTAGACGCCGCATTCCCTCTATCCTCTAAAAGAGCTGATGATGCACCTTTCTAATCGTTATTGGCGAAGTAATAGCTCATAACTGGCCTGGACCAAATTTAAGTGCTTGAGACGAGGGCAGCTGGTCATCTTCATCCACCTCTTTAATGCAGGAGCTGCACACGGAGGAAAGGCTGCTTTCCCTCTCTGATCTGTTTTAAGAAATGGCTTGCGCGTGGCTTGCCCTTGGGAAGCTTTTGTTGACCTGAGACTAATGAGGCATGTTAGGTGTTTCTAATATGGCCTTATCAGGCTGTCCTGACAGCGGTCCTGCTGCTCGTACCCTTCGGAGCCGTTCTGCTCGGCTTAGTGTCCGATTTCCGTAACGGAGAAGCAGGCAGCGGAAGCTAACGCAGGGAGCTCGGGCGCGCGGCGGTAAGAGGGAGCTGGCGACGGAAGATAGAGTTTCCCGTAAAGCAGCGTCTGTGTTTAGTAGCGGGTCCAAAAGCAGCAGTCGGATAAGCACACTGGTTTCTATCACTTAAGTAGTAGTGTGTGTGTGTGCTGTGCCCCCTTGCTCCTTCTGTTCCCTGCTGCCATTTTGCCCCTCGAGATAGGAGAAAACTGTTTCGATGAGCCATTTCCGTGACAGCATCCATCTCTTGCCTACGATGTCCTAGACTGAGGTTAGGACAGTGAAGCGAACACGGTACCACGACAGAAGGCTCTGTGTTGGGGTTTGTTGTGGAAATGTGTGGCCTGAAAGCAGAGCTGCTCAACGAATTGTTTATATAACGAGCAATTAGTTCCTAAAATATATCGCCATAAACAAAGGAGATGCTGAATCTTCTGTTGGACCCCTGCGTGGGTTTGTCTTAGTCTTGCTCACCTTCCAGGGCGATGGCCTCGGTGTGGGGGAGCCTGCCTGATGTTTTAAAGACATGATTAATACCTTCTTCCATTCCACTTAGGTTAAATAGTTAAGATGAAGATTCAAGTTGAACACTTGCAATAAATGGGTTATTCAACCTGTCAAACCGATCTGCTCAAATACTGACAGTTGTTTACTTGGCGCACAGCTGGGCATGAGAATTTTCTCTAAATAAATGACCTTTTTGTACCTAGACGTCTTCAAAAGGTACGTATTATTCTTGTAGGAGCTTTTAACCTCGGATGCTGGTCTGGCTGCCGGGATGTATCTGCTTCATTTCAGTACTTGGTGGGTTTCTTGTCTTGTTTTGTGTCGTTCCCCCCAAGCATTCGGTGTTGAACCTGCTGTCATAAATAGGTGTCTAGACTGAAAATCGAAGAAGCAAATGAATAACAAATCTCTAACACAAGGATACTTTTATTAGTTGAAGATTTGGGCAGTTGCACGCCGGGGGAGGAAGCGTAGATGAATGCTGCTGCCACGTCTGAGCTCGAGTCCCAGTAAAATGACCTGCTCACGAGCACCGAGTGCGCTTGGGCTTCACAGGGCACCCGCTGTGCTGCGTGTGGATCCTTTAATGTAAAAATTATAGTGGCCTGGTAGGTGTTTTTTCGTTTCAGGGTGTGCAGAGCACCTGGAGTGCTCAGTCAAGTCAATTAACAGCCTCTCTGAGAGGCGACCTGCAGCTGGGCAGCTCCTTCCTCTGCCCTCATCATCGCCATCCACAGGTACCAGCAGCCTAATCCTCTCCGTACGGAGCTCGCTCCTGCGGGAATGGTGATAGAAGAAGAAGATTATGACCTCTGCAGGAGACCCGCGTGTATGTGAGAAGACATTAACTGGCAGTTTTGGCACTCAAATTGTGAAAGTTGGCAGGCGTCATGCTTGAAAACATAAGTAGATTTGTTCAAGTCTCATGAATTTTCACTCTTTCTTACAGCAGTAAAATGTCTCAGATGGGTCAGAAGTGTTAGCCAATAGCTGTTTTGCTTTAAAACTCTCGCCATGGTAACTGTCATCGCTAAGACAGCCGCCTTGGTCCCAAGGAGATGGAAATCCTCACTTCTTTTGTATTTGCCCATACCGGCACATTAAGGAGTGCTGTCTGCAGCCTCAGCTAACCCAGTCCGGTGTTGTAAAACCGCTTTTGGCACTTGTGACTTTCTTCTTGTGAAAGTGAATCTCTTAAGTCAAGGAGAGATGAAGTGTTTCATAGTCCATGTAAGCTTCTCCTTTCGGGGGGCGTAAGCAGTTGTATATTTGATCCCCATATATATATTCACACTGTATTTTTAAATCACCACTTACTGTTTCACAGACTTTTTTGACCTGCATAGTGAGAATTTGTCATCTGTGAAAGCGGAAAGTAAATAAGCAGACCTGTTCTTGAAGTGTCCCGGGACTTGCCACATTAGGGTGCGGAGAACAGCGATGCTCTTTCAATGACTTGCGATCTAAAAGTATGTGAAATGTGGATGAAACAAGAGACGCAGACTTTTCTGAGGTGCCAGGAGCAGCCTGTTACCAACTGGCCGCTGATCAGCCTGCTTCGGGTTTGTTCGCTGTCCGCTGGCCGGTGGAGATCAGCGGAGACTGCTGGGGTTTCGGGAAGCTGGCACGGTGCGAATGTCAAAACAGCTCCTGGGTGAAAGTTCTCCGTTTCTCGTAGCCTGGATCTTTGGCTGTGTGCGGGGCAGTGGGTAAATGGGGCTTGGCGCCTTCCGCTAGCAGCGTACGGTGCTCTGCTGTCCTTGCAGTGCTCCCTGGCACGACTCTTGGCCAAGGCCAAACGTACTCTCCCGGGCGGTACGTGGATGGCAAGAGCTTGCCAGACCAGGGCCCTTCTCGAGAAGTGTTTGCCTGTAGCCGCCCTGGTCTGAAAAGCAAGAGGTGAAAAGTAGGAACGCAGGCTTCTCCCAGCCAAGGACGGTTCCAGGCACCCTAAGTCAACGCTGATGCTCCACTGGGTAGTGGGGATGTAGCCTTAGCTTTTCCGGAGGGCTGTAGGAACGGCAGTCGGCTCTAAAGACGTCCCTCAAAGGAAAGGTGACACTTGGAGTAATACGCCGTTTTGTGTGTGTGTGGTTTGTCCTTCTCGGCTGATCATTAGTGCTTAGCCCCAACGAAGGGGGAATGGCCACGGGATGAACTTCCATTTAGTGTAACATAACCAAAGCGTGTTACTCTTTCATACTTTGGGACTTGACTAAACTTGGAATTCTTTACAGCGTAGATGACATTTTTGTGTATCCCAGGTCAAACGCAGATGACTTGAGAATTAATTTCTAATGAGCTCTGTATTCACTAAATTATTTTATGTGGTGTTTCTGATGTTATTTTGGAATGCAGTTGTAAAGTTACAAAGCAGTTAGAAAGCTGCTGTGTAAGCTTAAAAGATCAAAGAGGTCTTTGGGGCTTCACAGCAGTCTCGTGCTATTTTTGCAGATGTTTTGTGTGTGGAAGAGATCATAAAGCATGGGCTTAACTCTGCTTGGTTTTTAAGTGCCTTATTCTAACGTGCATATGAGTGAATCTTTAATTATGAGTCTCCCTAAAAAATCATTAAAAATGTCCATCTCCGCTTTTTATTTTCCAAAAAGGGTGGCAAGCTGTTGGGTAGCGCTGTCCAAGCGTGGGTGTGGGCATGTGCTTTGAATGAGCCATACGACAGCAGCCCTCTGGATCTGTATGGGTTAGGTGTGACAGTGGGAAGGAATTCCTAAATTTTTGATAACTTTATTTATAGATGTACTTCAGCTGGGCTGGAGGTTTGCTGTTTAATGAGTTATTCCGAAAATAAATATTTCAGAAGAGGATTGATGTGATAGTCTTGATGTGAAAGACGCTTTTTCGTGTCCATCAGGTTTCATGGAAGGAGCTGGTCAGAAATTGCTATTCTCTTTAAATTTACATGCCCTGAATTCAGATTAGACCTGCTTTTACCAAAACCTCTCATCCCCGCAGGAAGCTAGAGGTGCTGTCGTGGATGGAGCAGTGACAGCTAACTTTAGCTAATGTAGTGCTGTTAGCAGCAGAGCTCTTCAGCTGCGAGGAAGGACACTTTGGTCTGGCTCATGTGTTGCACTTCCAGTTTTCTGGAGCCGCTGAACACTGTTTCTGTAGTCAAGTAAGGGAATCCATGGTGCTATGAAAACATCCATGCCTGTGCTGCTGCTCGCTTACCCCTGCTCGTGGGGGCATCACTGTGTCTTAACCTTGTTGACCAAATTGCTATAGAAAACTACTTGTCCCAGGCTGTCCTCTCCCATAACAATTAAATGAGGACATCGCTGAAGAATAGCTGCTCTCTTTAGCAAGAGAAGACCTTTATTTTTCCATGGGCTGCCTGTAACCGATTGGGATTTACGATCTCTTTCTATAAGTAGCAAATGTTATGCGACTATGGTGAATGTCCCTCACTTACTTTTCATGGCTGGCTTTTCCCCAGAAGACTGAGCCTGGGAATTTAGTGGAGCCCCATCTTGTGTTTTGAAGACTCTTAAAATGATTGGAGTCCAAACTCGGGGCTTCCTCCCCCTTGGGCAAGCTCTACCCAAAAGTATAGGACTGAATCTCAAAGCGGCCTCTCTTGAATACTGTTGGCTTTATCTGACGTGCCTCCTGCCCGCGTGGGAAGAGGAATTTGTCTCGGAGCAGAAATCATTGGATGTTTGGCAACGGTAGGCACGAAGAGAACAAGTCCACCATATATTCCAGAATAAACACTTGCTTTCGGAGCTCGGTGAGTTCAAGTACTGGCAAGGAGCCGTGGTAGGGGATTGTGGCTATGAGGGAGGTTCCTCTTGTGTCAATATGTTGTAGCTAACTTGCTGCTGGTTTTTCTCCTCCGGGAGAGGACTGGGGTGAAAACCTGACGTCAGCATCTCTGGGTTTCCCGGCCGCCGCACTCGGGTAGCTCCGGGCTTACAGGACTTTGCATCCGAACCCATGGCGTTTGCCAAGGTGCTGCTGCTTGGCACGTGCAGCGCTGGAGCTGTGATGTGTGCCGTCCTCCTCAGCTTTTCACTTCAAGTGATCTCCGTGCACCGCGCATATTTCAGACAGGGAAGTGTTTAAAGGAAGCCGTTTATCTAGAGACGTGTAAATAAAGCATGAAGGGCGAGAGACATCACAGGTTTAACGACTGAGCAGCTTTCTCTCCCAGGACATGGGAAAACAGGCTCTTCTGACTTTTGGGGCTAGAAAACAGAAAATGTTGCTTGTTTAGAGAAATCGAGGGAGTCTACAAAGGCATCCGATACGAAGAATGACACACTCTCCCTGTTACAAACCTCCTTGAGCTGAAGTGCATTCCTTTTAGCTGGGCTCAGAGTGATAATCCTGAGCGTCGCCGGAGGTTCGCGCTGTAATATCTCTCCATCTTTGGCAGCACAGCAACATAAGCCCAGGCTGGGACAATCGCTGTTCCTGCATAAAGTAGGGAATTACGGGGGCTGGAGACTGTCTGTGTGATGCTGATAGCTCTGCGAGGTGGAGGCAGGCTGAGCCCTTGCTTCTGTCTCCCGTTATCGGTGCTTAACCAAGGGAAGGCACGTGCTTTCCTCCCGGACCGGAGAGGTGGTAGCTTACCCCCCCCCCAAAAGGACTGCCGTTGGAAGCCGACAAAACACTAAGAACCTTCAAAACACTAAAATCCAGAAAGGAGCTGTTAATGTTCACCCTGGAATAGGTATAAAACTTTAGGACTCTAAGAATAGCTGTTGGATTGGAGCTGGGATGGGGTTAGTGAGCTCTCGGGGGAGGAAAGGGCAGAAGGTGGGGACGGGGTAGCAAGCAGAAAGCGTGGCGTTTATTAATGCGATGCAGGCGGTTCAGCTGGTGAAAGAAACATCTGCCTAGGAAACTGGGTGAAGCTAGCGAAGCCATCGAGCTGCTGAAGGAGCTTGGGAAGCAGGAGAGCTGAGGAACAGGACCTGCGGGTGCAGGGTGTGAAACGGGGTATTGCAGGGCTGGATCAGTACGTGTACCGAGCGTTACCTGTCTGCTTGTAGCCCAGGCGAGATTAAAAACGAGTGGGTGTAATGTGGGATGTGCATGAAATAATAGACTACTCTTCCTACGTTGCATTGCTTTTCCAGGTCACTCGTATGGAAATTGTGTTGGGGAGAAATGAGGTTGCAGACTTGGGACCAGGGCTGCATAGACAGGTGTTTCTGATGGAGCCATCTCGTAGGTCCTAGTCATAGTTCTCTAAACTGGAGAATAATTACAGCTAATGGAACATATAATTTAATATTTGTTGGGCAGGTGATAGACTTTTACACAGAGTAATAAAGAAATTTTTTCCATTAACCAACAGTTCCATAAACTTAAACCAAATGGTTGGAGTCTTATTCGGTTTATTATTTGGTTGGAGTAGATAATGTCCATCTTTGACTAGTGTAAGACCTAGGACAGAAAAAAAGAAGAAAAATTAGCCACTGCTGCAATTCTAAGCAATCTGTCAATTTGGGGTAAGAAAGACAGCTTATTTAGAATTTTTGCTTGTTGATCAAGAACACCCAATATTTAAGGGGGGGGGGGAAATCTTTACTAGTGTTGGCTGCTTAATGAGACCTCAGGAGTATGTGAATGCTTTTCTTCAGGGTTTATCGTAAGAACAACTAAAGGTGCAGGTTTACAAAAGGAAGGTCTGTTTTTACCCAAACCAAGAGACTGGGGTTGATTCTTGACTTGAGTGAAGTCAGAACAGTGTTCGATGCTGTCCCATCTCAAACTGTGTAGCACTGCAATGTCTGGCACTGAAAAAGGAGCTAATACTTCTTATTTTCATTAATGCTCTGCCACAAAAATAAGTACTTTTTTTCCTCCTAACAGATGAGATAAAGTTAGGTATTTTCAATGCAAAGAGACTGGAATATAGTGTGGGAGAGCGTAATAACCTGGTGGATTAGATCGATAGGTGTGGGATGAGCTTTAACGGAACGGAGCGCCAGGCTGAGCCTTTAGGGCTCGACGGCTTTGGGTAGGGGCTGGGGCTCCGCGGCTGGAAGGGGCTGCGGAGAAGGACCCTTATCATATCACAAGGTGGCTGAACTGCAAATGATGTGAAAAAGAGAAATGTGGTTTTGTGGTATATGTTAGCAGAGTTCCCCCCTGTTGGAAGGGGAACACTAATGCCACGACCCAGGTGGGAGCTCTTCTGTAATACTCGGTCAAGAGTCACGCGCAAGATCACCTCTCCGTTCCTTAAGCAGCTTAGTCGCTCTTCTTTGCACCTCTCCTGAAGGGGACAGGACTCCCTCGGAAGGTCCTTCTCCTTCCTGAGGGCATCACATTTTATTAAAGCTGAAAAGATGCTCTTTTTCACTAGATTGTTTTTCATTTAACCCAAAGCTCTGGCATTTTACTTCCATGTGACATGCACATCTGTCGGGACAGCAATAAGCATTAGTGTTGCTAAATGAGCTTTGCATTAATAAGCAGGTACTAAGATGGTACTTTGTTTTGAGATTGACTTAATTACTTACTATAGTCAAAAACAAGTTGGGTGTTTCTCCATGTGTCCCGGCATCCTCAGCTGCCTCTCACTGTGTGGCTTGGTCCATATTCTTCTTCAGAGCACTGCGTGGAGCGTATACGGAGTTTTGTTTGGGTAGTGGGGTTTTT
Organism: Casuarius casuarius; assembly: GCA_003342895.1. Taxonomy (NCBI): domain Eukaryota; kingdom Metazoa; phylum Chordata; class Aves; order Casuariiformes; family Casuariidae; genus Casuarius; species Casuarius casuarius. Next base: position 101,184 of record PTFA01000263.1, read on the forward strand.
TTTGTGAGGATATGACTGTTCATGCTCGCTTTACAGTGAAGAAACAAGGTATAAGATACTGGCTAGAAAAGTTTGGGACACAGCACACGGTAGCTGAGGAAATGGTCCCTTGGTAAAGCTGGGGGTAGAGCTTCACTGAAACCGTAGAAAATATATATTGAAAATAGTCTTCTGTGTGCACCTGAAGAATATGGTACCTGAAGGGGAACCAGATGAAAATATTCAAATATTAATCCAAATATCATTAAGGGAGTCTCTGAAAGAATATAGCCTATACTTTTCTGGTTGGGTAACGCATATAATAATACATTCACAAGCCTAAACCTATAGGTATATTAGTAATGTTGCAACAGATTCCACCCTAAAGTCTGGAAGTATAGAAACTGGCACAGAGTGGTGTAACTGTTTTCTGAATGAAGATAGCTTCATCTTTGCTTACTTGCCCATTTCAAAGATTAAAACGTGACAGTTCTGCCATGTGAAAGCTTTACACTGCTTTGTGCCGTGGCTCTGCCTAGCAGTAATGCTGATAAATCAGGCCCCAGCTGTTTAGGTTCCTCTCTAGCTTTATTTAACTCCAGGCAGATATAATCAACTGATGAATCAAACCTGGTTGTCACAGATGGCTACACAAGTGTGTGTGTACCTGTGACCCTGAGAGCTTTGAAGCCTTTATATAAGCACCTGAAATATTGCTTGGCGGAGGCATGTCCTAATCGTTCAGGATTACTTCAGCTTTAATGGCATGTTTGTAAAAAGCTGTTCAGATGCATAATAAGGGAAGAGTTGTTCACAGTTTTCGTAGTATATCTTTAACAGCTTGAGCAAGTTTTGATGTGAAATAGTTATAGCTGGAGAACATCAATGAAAGCATCCTGGATACTGTAGTGGGACTGCAGCAGGACTTCTGATGTCTTAGTTAATTTTGAATAACACAAATTTTGTCCTAGCTATCCCTAGTAATCTGACATCCAAGTATTCTTAGTTGTATGGCTTCCTCTTAACTGTGCATATGTTGTATTTTGCAGATAAGCAGTTTGTGAAGACTGAAGGATCTGCTGAAGGGAACACCTGCTTTTGAGGTATGAACTGCTCATTAATGATAAACCTTGGCTTCTATCAAAGATTTAGTGCTGTGATAGAGCTATGTGTACATGCTGAAACTTCATCTCTCCTGGCCGATACAGCTACCGTCTAGAGTTGAGAGACTTCATAGTCTCCCCCAGCAATTCGGTGGCAAAGCTTGGCAGAGTAGGCCAGGCCCAGCTGCGACCACTGGAGCGCTGAGTGGGTTCTGGGGCGATCTCCTGCCTTTAAAGGCCATTATACGGCACGTTCTTTGAACTTCTGCAGAACAAACGTGTCCAAAATGCATTCAACATTCCTGCTATTTTTGCCTCCTCCTTTTGGGGTATTTATTAAAGTTTGTTACGCTCCTCTGCTGCTGTTCAAGATAGCAGGACCTGCATGTGGCTCAAAGGATGTCTTTTTGGCCGGCTGGAACTTCTTTCTTGCTTTTCCACTGCAAAAGGCAGACTCCTCATCTAACTTGGTGACTCAAACATTGTCAGAGTGAGAGGACTACAAAGGATGAAAATGGAGAAACTAGGCTAAGAGGAAACAAATTGATATGATTTTTAGGAGCTTGGGGTAGTGCAGTATCCAAGTTCCTTGTTGTTATGCACATTTCGAGTGCTGGTTTTGCTCAGTGGAAGGCAGGATAAGGTTGAACTCTTTCGCTGGAGTATATCAGCCAGTCCACACAGAGGATATTTGAGATACAGGTACTCACCAAACGTGTGCTGGCGGAGGAATGGCAGTTGCCTGTTGGTACCCTCAGGGCTGAGGGACACTATTCCACGCTGCCCTTGGGTTAGTGTGACAGTGGTTGTTCTCATAGGCTACCTGTTTCTTCAAGCAGCATCAGCCTGTTTTCTACACTGATTCATACTGCATTTTATCTTCACCTTATGATAGCTTAGAATATAAAACAATTAAACAGGGGGCTCAGAGTTGCAAAAAAAATTAGTTATTGTTGAGGTCAGTCTGCCAGTACAATCCAATGGTACCTGGCTGTAAAGAATACAGAGGAGTCGAAAGGGATGCAGTTCCATTACAACTGATTTTGACGTTGACAGCTGTGTCTACTATGACTTACTAAAACYATCTTCAATTTGCAGTAGCCTCATGTGTTTCCTAATTTTTTATGGATGTGGAATAAGATTATTCTTAACTTTTTTTAGTCTTTTTAAATGGTAAGTGTAGCAATAATCAGCCATAGGTGCGGAGTTCTCTCTCGTCAGTCAGACTAATGCTCTTGCATTTCCATTCATGATAGGACCGAAACCAGATTCAGTTAAACGCAGCAACACCGCCAGTTGTTTATACCATCTACTGTGGCCAGACCATCTTAAGTTGTTCTCCTCTTTTAAAGCCCTTTGAAAAAAGCCAAATACAATTGCGTATCTCGCTTTGGGTGGGAGGGATGAAGGGGGTGGGAGGGGAGGAGGCCCGAATTCTGCGCGTGCTTTTCCCGGTGGCCTCGGTAGAGGTCATGGGAGGTGGAGTGTCACCCTCCCCAGTAGGGAGTTACTGGGACAAGCAGCTGAACTGTGGAGATGACATAGGAATGTGAGAGCACTACGTCGTCCTCCCTGAACGTTCCTGTTTTTCTTTTCTTACCACTTTACTAAACTTTGACCAGTGGAGTCTTATGTCTATCAGACTCCTTGGTTGTCTGGAATAGATCAGTTGACTTGGTCACGTTGCTAACTCCCACGTTGTTTAAGGGGCTATGTTTGTTATCATTTTCCTCCTTTTATTTTTTTATTGTTTAAAAAAAAAAAAAAAAAAAGATAGCTACAAATGTGTTTGTAAGACCCTGGGAGTCAGCTTGCTTGTAGGGTACCTCTCAACATTTGTTGTCCCGTGGTTTCAGGACATGGAAACCAAACAGGTGTTTCCCACAGACTATATTCAGCAGCTAAAAATGCTTCCTGAAGTAACTTATCCGGGAACGTTCAATCCGCGCTCATTGACTGCCTGGATGAATAAAGGCCGTTTCCTCCCCGACGTCCGCTGGAGGAGCCCGGCAGGGCGGACAGGAAAGCGGAAGCGTTCGTGCGAGCCCGGCACGGGCTTTGGTTGGCTCTTGCTCTGTGACATGATCGAGGAGCATCTTGGTTCCTTGCACAACAAACCGAAAACCCTATTAATCTCGGGTTGTCGCTCAGAAGTAAATCGGTTCTTCGTGCTTGTGCTGTTACCAGCTCTTCGCACCACGTACAGCGGCATCGTGGTCGATTTTCTTGAACTGTGAATACTGACTAGGACTTCTATAGTCCCTAGAATTTCATTTGGTTGTGTTTTATTGTGTTGTGACATGTATTTAGATGGGGAGAAAGTACTTATTTTTTTTTTCCTCCTTGAATTCATTTGTATTTTTTTCTTTAACTGCCTTAGCTGGAAGGAAGCAGACACAAAAACGCATCTCTAAGACCAATTTTATTGTTGAAAAGCGAACGAGATCGGGGCTGTTGCCGACATAAGTGGAGTAGGAGTGAGTAGCTGCTCCTTGCTGTAGGACTCGCTGTTCCCCTCCAGCAGCAGGGCTCTGCCGGCAGAAAGCTGCCGAGATGAGGCAAGCCGACGGGAGCAGCTTCCTCCGCCTCCGTGCCTCGGCAAGCCGGGCGCGATTGCCCAGCTCCGGGAGGGTTTTGCTGTTGGAAGAGGGACAGGGGCTTATCCAGCCACCATTTCAAGAGCGGTTTGAAGATGTACATCCCTTCCAGCCTGGGAACGCCAAGAAGAGCCTTGAGAAGATTTAGCCCTTGGAGGAAGAGAAGAACTCGGGGAGGAGGCAGCGCTGTCATGGCACTCGCCCCATGTGGCTTTAGTTCCCCAAAGAGATGTGGGCAGAACCCTTCATTTTAACAGAAGATGAATCGGTATTCAGTGCTGCACTGTACGGTTATCTGTTCAGTCCCTTATCTTTCTCCTGGAGAGAAACTGCCTGTGTCAAAGTGCACAGCGCTGCGATGCCGGCTGTCGCGGCCGTAACCTCGATAAGGAAGTGAATCAATATCCGAAGAAACTACAGACCTTACCTGCTAACACTGCGGGGAGACCTGAGCCTGCTTTCAGCAAAGCTCAGCCTTTGTTTTCTATGCTGATGCCTTGTTTTTCCGCCGTGGCTGAATGTATTTGTTATGGAGAGTACGGAAATGTAAATACAATGGTGGCCGGAGTGCCACAGCTACTCCCTTCCTCCTCTCCGGGCTTCCCGCCTGCGTTTTGGAAGGTGGAACCTACTCGTCTGCATTAAACTAATTCCATAAATAAGTATCAGTCTCATCAGATCTCAAACGAAAGGCTGTGAGCAAAAAGAAGCAGTTATTTTCTCACGTGGTGCGTTTCTTGAGACAGTGAAGTAAAATAAAACCTCTCGTTGCAGCTCCTTTTAGCACTTTCCCATGCTCCAGCCTGGTGGAAATATTGGCCAACAGCACGTTTTGGTATTTTTCTCCACTTCACCTAAACCTTTAACCAGGTAACGCCATAGGCATCCTTCTGCTTGAACTAAGCCTGCGTTCAGCTGCTTGAGGCATTTGGGAAAATGTCTTAGAATAACTAAAAAATTGGAGCAGTGCCTTTGCTGACTTTGGCGTATTTCTCTCGGGCATAAATTTGGAATTAGTTTAGAAATCTGTTTCATAAATGAGATTCTGCTTGGTCTGGTCGTTAAAACGTGGTCATTAAAACAGCTCAACATAATGGAAAAGCTCGAATGGTAAAAATGGTCCCGTTCTCCTGGCTAGCTCAGGAGGAGTCAGGTTCAGCTTTTGGAAAGGCTTAAACAGGTAAATTGAGCTCAGCCCCTATGTGCTGCTCCTCCTGCCCCTGAGCACCGTGGACTTTGTATGGCAGTAATATGTTTTGAAGGGGAGTTATTTATCTTCACCTACTTATACCTAAATCTTTCGTGCATAACCTGTGCCTTCTAGTGCTGTTAATGTCTCTACCCCACTGATGCTGCTCCCCCCTCAGAACTTGGGGGTTCTTGATGCTCTTAGGGCCTCGGGCCAGCTGCGTGGCTGCGCTTAGCCGAATAACGATCCCTGGGATCCTCTCTAAGGTAGAAGTCGCGTGAGAGCCCCAGGAGCGTGTTGCTGCCAGCGAGGGAGTCGAAATGGAGCGCTGGCAGGGACCAGCGGCCGCGGCGCCGGGGCCGCACTGGCATCCCTCGCTGGACGGTGGGATGAGCTGCAAGTCCGGAGGAAACACGAGGGCCTGGCCTGACCCTCTGCTTTCCTTGCTGTGGAGTTTGTCCGTGACCTGGTGCGTTGCGAATGCTGCTCTTACAGCTGCAGGACCTGGTGGGTGCCCTCGTGGAAGGCGGCCTGGACGTGCTTGCTGAACGCCTAGTCCTGCAGTGTTTCAAACTGGGCCTTGGTCTACTGCTGTCAGGCGGCTTTCCAAAACCTCCCTGCTGCTGTGACCCCCCTGCCTTGGTCGCGTGGGGGGTGCTGGGCCTGCCGTAGGGGTCTGCTCAGGTTGCACGTGGCTCGTGTTCTGGCACGAGCCGTAGCGGATCCTGACATAAACGTTATCTTGCAAGAAACTCCCTTGCTGGAGGAGGAGGTCTCGGCTCTGCCGGCCCGCGGCGCGTTGCCCTGCTGATGGGACGTGGGAATAGCTGTCTGTCCTGTGGTCCCTGAGAAGCATGTGCCTTCCGTCCTCCAGTGCTCTCGCGGTGACTCACTGGACCTTTCTCCACGTAGGATTCAGGAGGTAAATTATTGTTCTACTTTTCTTTTTTTGAAGCTGTCACGTTACCAAGTAGGAGTGCCTCTTTCTCGCCCGAGTTGCACGGAGGCATTACGTACCTCCCCGGCTCCCAGCAAATCCTTTTATGAGCAGGTGGAGTCAAAGACTTCAGTTCTGCTTGTAGATGTGCCCACGTTGCTCAGCATTTTTCCTTCATTAAAGACTATATGCTTCCACCCCGTTTAAAAGGACTTGTGATTTTTGGCTTTCTCACTTCTCAGTAGGGATATTTGGGGCTATGTATAAGCAATTCCTATTTAATCTCCGTTATATCCATTGTGGAGTTGCCCTAAGAAGAACAAGATCTGTGCAGTTAGCTGAAAGCAGTGGTACGAGCGGCTGGGCTCCAGGCACACCGCAGTGACGCAGAGTGCGCGAGGACAGCGCCCGTCCCAGAGCTGTTCCCAACGGGGAAGCGGGAGCCGGCTCCACCGCCGTGGATCCTGCGGGAATACCCAGCAGCGTCCGGGGACGTCGCTGCTCTGCGCCTTTCCGAGCACTTGGTAGCCTCCCTGGAAGTAAAGGCAGCACCTCCTGTTCCTGGCCTGAGCACCTCGCGTGTCCGAAGCAGGTGGGAGGGCGCTGGGCAAGTGGGTATGGTGGCTCCAGGCCACGCTGCCCGCCCGGTCGTGGACTTGCACCCTGGCCGATGCTTTAAAACCTTGGCCAGGCACTGATCCAGCTTCTCCTTTCTAATGTCTGGTTCTGTAACGCCCTGTTGTGGTTTTAAACAGCAAAACCCCTACCTCTGAAGTAGTTCAAACGCGTCTCTGTTCTGTTTCCAGACTCCTTTTGGGGCATATCTGCCAGTCCTCAAAGCCCGAGGGGAGGGCACGAGCTCAAAGCGGTTGAATCCACCAGCTAACACTTTTATTTTTCATAGCTAAGGCTTTGCAGAAGCTGCAAGTAGCTAAAACTTGTTTCTGCTTATTGAAGTGTGGTTTGTTTCATGCTTCTGAAGTTCTTGGACCTCCCAATAGTGAAAGCTTTAAAATAAGGGATGATGTTTGTTTGCAAGTCATCTACTTGAAAGGGCATTGATAGGTTTGCCGTTCCACTCATCTGACTCTGAAACATCAAGCTGGTGAGCTGTCATCGATGAAAATAGTTTACTGGGCAACTTTCTCATTTTGAAGCTACTGGTTCTGTGTCCTGATCTGCAGGTTCTTACGCTACCTAATGACATTGAGAGGTGCTTATTTTAATTAAAGCAGCTACTCTAATATAGTCACTAACGTAACTAGAATTATATAGGTAAAGGAGGAAAATTTGTATGTAGATTGAGTTGCTGAAAGCGGTGACTGAACGTATCCAGTTGCCAGATGACCTGCTTTTGTTTTTATAGGCATCTGCTGTAGCTGCTACTCTCTGCAGCCTGTTATGTTTTATGCTACTTGCTCAAAATTACCACGGTTTTTGAGCAACTCTGGGATCTTGGGACACTTATCTACAGATTCAGTCTGCTTGCAGCAGCTCGCATAGAGCCTTTCTGATGGGCATCAGCTTGTACGTCTTGTAGGAGAAACCACAGAGCTGGCCTCCAGCAGCTTGACCTGAGAAGGTCCTTCGGGTGCCGTTGATGGTTTGATTCATCCTTTTCGATGTGCCCTGTGAAACAGGGCAGCTGAGCAGGGCTCGCCGCCTCCCGGCAGCCCCTTCCCGCCAGCGGGAACTGCTGTGGCTGCTCTGCAGAAGGGGTGAAAAGAGCTCAGTCTTCCAGGTCTTGGTTTATCCAGGAGCCTGTTGCCGTATGAGGTATGATGTGAATGTAAGACATTAAATACTCTTTAATGGCTGCTCATGCAGAGTTTTACTTTCACCGAGAGGGATATCAACACGCACCCACGGCAAAATGCTGTGAATCCGTTAACGTCATGTGGGCCTGATTAGCAGTATTACAACTAACTGATCTGTACTGGATTTCTGAAATCACTTTTTTTTAAATCATGACTTGAGCTCTTTTGCTTCTTGGTTTGTGGTTTTAGCAGTCATACTGCTGGATTTTCTTCCGGGGCCGAAGCGCGGGGCTCGGCGTCCCGCGTGCCCGGGGCGAGCGGGGAGGTGAAGCTGGAGGAGGCGACGCGAGGGCCGAGCGATGGCCGAGCTCTTGCAGTGAAACTTCTCCCTTCTTGTGCTCTCGTCGGTTCTCCTTCCCGGGTCGCGGCAGCGGGGGAAGAGTCGAAGCGCCTCATAAAAATGGAAATTCTCGACTGATCTAATCTATTAGAAATGTGCCTGCCTTCTGCTCCTTCCTCCTCCCGGGAGAAATGGCGCTTTGGTGGGAGCCAGAAAGCCGTTGTTTTCTGGGTTTTGCTTTTAGCGAGGTGGAAGCTGCTTTCCTTTTTGATACATGTGCTATTAAAGGAAAGCAGCTGACAGGAGCAGCTGCTCGCCGGGCCTGTTTGCTTTGCGGCTTAGCAGCCGATATGAGCGCAGAACGAGAGCGCTTTGCTCCCAGCCAGCGCTTTCGTACCCTGCCCCCACTTCTGTCGTCCTCCCCGCGTCCCGCGCCAAGCGAAAGCCGGCGGCTCTTCCCCCCGCGGTGATTAATGAAACGCTCCTTATTTGGTGCCGCCTCGCCATGCGCCGCGCGGCAAAGCCCGCTTCCCCGAAACCCCCCGAAAACCCAGCAGCGCTCTGCATAGATGCTTTTCTCATTAGTTGAGCAATAGGTCGTCTCAGCGCCACGGCCTACGAGGCCGTGCAGAGGTGGGCAGCTCCTTCGTTTTCCTTGGATAAGTGTTTATGGCCCTGGGGCGACATAGCAGCCGTCTCCGGGCTCTCGTTTCAGCCCCATCGGGCCTGCGCACAGCCAGACGCTTGAAAGTCCCTCACACTTATTATCTATGAACTCATCTTCCATGTGGCTTTCTTGGGAGCCAGCCAGGACCATTAATCCCCACCTTTCAGATTCCCTAATCCCTGCTGGGGCTTACAGGAAAGTTATTCTCGTGCTCCCACTGACGCCGCTCTGGCAGAGCGTCTATCCCGCTGTAACTTAAGGCAAGTTTACGAATGCGACTTTTTATCGGCTTGGAAACTGTACAGCTCATAATGCAGCAATCTGGCTTGGACGGTCTTACTCCATCTTGCTGAGCTAATGGTAATGAATTGCCCAAAGGAAGGAAATCGCTCAGAAGGCTGGTATTCTCTTATCTCGGTGTGTTTTAGTATGATTAACATTAGTAAAACTCTCTGAAGGCACAAATACGTGCCACATACGGTGTGGAGCAGGTACCGTGAAGTCGGTGTTGCAAGTGGTCCGTCGTGGTTCTCTTCTACGTGGCGTTGCTCTTGCTCTTCTCACCCTGACGCTCCTCTGAAGCCTCCTCGCTCTGGTTTTTGTCCTGCTGTGGCTCGGCTGAAGTTAGGCCCTCTTCCCCCAAGTATCTCCTCTTTCCACCATCCTTATCTGCTCTGAGATTTTTCTCGGGTTCTGAGTAGACTTCTTAAGACCCTTGGGACTCGGAGGGCAGCCTTCCTTTTCCGTGTCGCCTTTCCAGGGCTCCCCTGTGACTTGGACAGAAGGGGAGCCTAAACAGTCGTGCCTTAAATTCATTACTGTCACTCCGTTAGCTTTGGTAGCACTGGTCAGCTGTCTTCGTGCTACATCTTCTGTCGATAGAAGTGGTTTATTAGGCAGCTTGGGCCCTTCCTGGCAGAAAGGGGAATGTGCCACCTCCCCAGTGGCAGGTACTGAGGGGAAATCTCAAAATTAACTTCAGGCTTTTAGACAAATCCAGAGCAACTTCAGTCTAAGGGATTTGGAAGAGTTACTCTTGGGTGTCTGGAGGCAGAACTAGGGTCTTCAAAGCCTGATAGTCAGAGGAGTTGCTGTCTTGGCTTTGCTCAGCTGTTAAGTGTGCTGCTAAAGAGCATCGTAGGCTTCATGCACAGAGTTTCCATGCATCTCATTCTGGACAGATTGCATGTAGACTGCTTTCCTGCACAGAAAGAAGACGAGGTCTGTAGAAAGGATCTCCTCACCCTGACCCTCCTAAGGGGAACACAGGCCAAAAGGACATGGAAAAACTGACTGAGATCCTGGAATCCGAGTTAGAATATACTGTACTTCATGCTGAGATCTCTGGGAGAAGCAAAGGCCCACCTGTACCATTTAAATGCTGTCTGCCAGAGAGGTAATGCTTCTGAGGATCATCCTCGAGTCCTGGGATGTTATCTTAGGGGTTCAGAACAGCAGATGGGTAAGTCCAGCCTCCTTAGATCATCAGCAACTCTGAACATATTCAGAGCAATAAATAGGCCTATTGCATGGCCTCTCATGCCTTCCCTAAAGCAGTATTTTTAGGAACAAATTTTCAAAAGGAAATACATGAATGCATAAGTAAAACCTGATGTCATCTTTGCTTACTTTCACAAAATTCGATGCGATAAGTTAGCGTAGAGGATCTTATGTCACCCACAAAGGAAGTTGTGTGTGCGTGCATGTGTTTGTTTTTAAGTTCTTAAGGGAAGAAGTCTAGCAGTTCAAACCAGAGTTAGAAAATTGAATAATAAAAGATGTATCTATCCAGAGTGCTCTGAGGATTGTGAATTGTAATGGGGTTGTAGCTGCTGCCAGTATGTTGTCTGTGTCCGTTCTGCTGCTTATGGGAAGGGGAATGTTCTTATCTCACTCGAATGGGAACAGGTCAACCCCTCCCCACTAATGGAGAGGCACTTTCCTTTTCGTTCTTCTTCCCCACATCATAATGTTTTGCTAGGAAATTACTGTAAGGAGAAAATATCAGCCCAGAGATTTAAAAAAATAAATAAATAAAAAATCAAGCATTAAGAGGCCCCATGATTTCACGTGACTCCTCCTTTCCCTCCTGTTCCATGAGGGAGAAGGTTACTTGGCGCATACCAGCCTGCAGCCACATCTTGCGGTGCGAGGTCGGACGTATGGTGCCCTGGATAGGGAGCTATGAAGTAGAAAGAGCTTTTTATCTAAAAGAGTGGCTCCTGGCTACATGGTGGCTGTTGTTCCAGCCCCCTCATGAAAACTTGGGTGGCAGGATGCTAAGAAAAATGGAAATGCAGTGACAACATATGGAAGTTTTTTAAAATATAATTGCTTTTATCTTAAAGTTGCATGTTCATATACCTTTCCATATAGGAAAGGAGTAGTGAGGAAACTAGCATCTTTCTTGTACGTGCATGAAACTCTTGCTTTCGGAGCTGACCCTTCACAACGAATCTGTGGTTATCCTGGCAGTATTGTAAGTCGTGTTTTCCCTCCTGTGCTGACTCCTGGCCTTGTGCTATAGACAAACTGAAGCAATTACAAATCAGTAATAAGTTGTGGGTCTATTGAAGCAGCAGAAGAAAGATATTTGCATATCGGGCAGCTGGACTGCAGGCTGTTTCCACCACAGGACTAGTTAGGACCCCCAGAACTAGCTTCATAGCACCCAAAGTAGTTTTAGTTCTTAATTTGAGAGCAAAAGAGTTACCTGAAAACTTGAACGAACAAGATTGGCCATTACACGTTGAAGATGTGACTTCTGGAATTGTTCCTTTTTTTAATATAGCCCTGTCTCGCTTCCGTTCTTGCCAGGAGCAGGAAGGCCACTGTACGAATGATATTCCATACCTCCTGCAGAGCTGCCCTACTGCTTGCTCTCCACGTGATTTTATCCTCCAGCATCTGGGGCAGAGCTGGGCCCTTTCCAAATGTGTTTGCATGGCCAGGGAAAGGAGGTGTTGGTTTGGCTTTAAGGCTTGCCTTCAAGATACAGGATGGAAGTGCTTTAGGACTTGTCTTGTGTTATTCAAGGACTTGTGATTGCTGGTTTCACAAGTATGAGCAGTGGTCCAGTGCGGTTGGCAGAGACCTCTGGAGATCGTGTAGTCCAACCCCCTGCTCAAAGCCAGGTCAGCTAGAGCATTCTTCCCAGCACTGTGTCCAAGTTGGATTTTGATCATCTTCAAGGATGGAGTCTCCCCAACCTCTGTGGCAAACTAACTCTTGGATTTTTAGTCCAAGGTCACGGTACCAATGGTATTGATTACATGGAAGAGGATTGTGATTACATGGAAGAGGATTGCTTGCTTTCTAGTTGACGTTTTTCTCAGAACACCAAAATAAGAGGTGACCTGGGAGATGTTTGCCAGGTGAGGTCCCTTCTTTAGCTGTCTTCATCTTTTGATTTTGACAAAAAGCTGATCGTGTCATGTTCTGTTGATGCCTCCTGAGTGTGTCTCTGATGTCCTCTGTCATCAGAGAATGACATGTCGGTGTGACTGGGTCCTGTGTACATATCTAGACACACCCACAGGAAGTTTTCCTGGCATTCTTTGATTTCAGTATCCCCCGTCTTGATTCTTGACTGAGATCTAGCTTCAGCTAATTACTTTTTAGTTTGCGTAAGTGCTGAATGTTTATTGCTTTATTGAATGTTTAATGCTGATGTAGGCTTTATTTTTAAGCTGCTCTTGCTTAATTGATAATTTAAACATATTATATGCTTGTTCTCCTTTTTTTTTTTAATCTGCCCCCTAGAATACAAAGATTCCTTGACGTCTTGAGCTACTGTTTTTTCACTAATAACAGATCTGGATATAATGATCATTTTTTGTTTAGGGTTTCCGTAATAACCGAAGAATGCAGTGATTCCTCTCTAGGCACTTGTGCTCAGGCAGAACAGCCTCTCATCCCTGGAGAGATGAATAGCAAGATAAACACAGTAGAAACTGAGTCTGTAGGAGAGTTCCTACCCCTAGAAGCAGTCCCTTGTTGGAAGGCCTCGTGCCAGCGTGGCATTTGGAAGCAAACGCTTAGTGGACTGCATTAAGAGCCGGAATGGGAGGTGGCAAATGACACTTGTGAAAGAGCAGAGGCCTCAGTGCCTGCTGAGAGGTCCTTTGTCCGGCGTTGTCACGCCTCGGGTCATCAGAGCCCTCGCTGTTGCTGGAATCCGTGACTAGATTAATTCCTAAATGGGGTTCCTGCCAAGTGGTCTAGCAGAGCGACCTAATGTTCTCATGGGCGGAGATCACAATAAAAGTGTATTCTTTTGGTGGGTGCGAAGTTTGTATTTCACCCGACAGCGTGGAGCATTGCGTTCCCCTCGGAAGAGTCTCTTGTGGATGCGAGTGTGGAGGTGAAAAGGGTGAGTGAGGTTCTGCAATATAACGATCCTCCTTGCTGGTGTAAAACCGAGTTGCTTGAACTGTCATCCTAGCTCACAAGTCCTCTGCCTTAGAGTGGAGCAGCCTTATCTCGCTTTTTTCCTTACAGCTTTAAGTAATTAGTCCTTTCATAACGTGTCTCAGTGCTTAGTAACTGTTACAGTAGTCTTCCTAGTAGCCAGCTTCAATTAAATTTAACTTGAATTTGGGAGCTTTCCAGTACTTGGTATCATGCAAATTTTGTAACTTACCTTGAATACACTTTTTATAGCATTTTGCAGATCTGGCTGCTGTTGAAGATGTATAATCACTATAATGGAGATTGAAAACTGATGTCCAGATCATTGCGTTTGTTAGGCTGTGCACCGTGTTCTTCAGAAATAAAATCACGCTGTTTTCTTCAAGTTACCACTTGTCCATCTGTACTTGAGCAGAGTAAGTTTGAATTATCCTCGTTGCCATGAGCTGAACTAGGTGGCCTTCTCCTGGTCCCTGGGCTTCACTTTAAAGAAAAATTGCTTTTTCTTGTTTTAAATCAAGTACAAATAATTTTAACGTAAGTGAATGTCTGCATCTAAAAAGAACTGCTATAAAGTGAAATATAGCTTTAGTAGTCAATGCAAAAAATTCTGTGCTGTCAACTTGCAGGTTGATTTTATAGTTTTTGTTGGCTGTGAGTTGGCTACGAGAACTACATGTGGACAGAGAAGGGACCCTGCACTTTAATTTTATGGCTTTCCTCGGGCTAGTCCAGGATTTCTGTCCAGTTGTCTTTGCAGGCTCCAGCATTAGATCAAGCATAGGCTCCTCGAGCTCTGAAGGTCTGAAAAGCAGGAAGAAAATAAGAGTTCTCTAAAATCTCCAGAGGACTGAGAGAACCCTTTCAGCGTTATTGAAGAGGTACAAATGCTGAGAGACTGTCTAATGCGTTACTCTGCTAATTCGTATGCCGTCTAAATAATTGAGTATGCCCAAAGCATGCATCACTGGCTGTATTACTGCTTTCTTGGAGGCATTTCAGTTGATGAGAATGGTTCGAACTTATGGAGCAGAAATGGTCATTAAAGCCTTTTAATCAGTATAGTTGTGGAAGCTGGGTATATTTGCAATATCTATTAACAGCAAACGTAAGGCTTCACTTTAAACTGGGGAGAAATGGCTTGTATCCCAAGTAACGATACCCTGCAGATTGATGGATGCTCCTGGAAATACTGAATTAAAAACAACAACAAAACCCAGAACTATGTAGACTCTTACAAGGCCTCATGAAACCAAAGTAACAGCACTTTTTAAGCCATCAGCTTCTAAACTTTGAGGCTGCTTTCCATAAAAGTGGAAGGTATGACACATTAAAAAATGGACTGCCAGCTAGAGCTTGTTTTGTTCCAATGACTTTCCCTGTCTTGATCTGTCGGCCTTGCTGCGGCGGTTTCCGTTCTGCTCTTGTTTATCCAAAGTTGCTCTTTGTTTATCCAAATATTAACATGCCCGTGAAAGCGAGTGCCTAAGAGCATGAGCTAAGCGCGGTTGGCACGCAGGCTCGCGGCCTCCCGGCTCACTACGGCGCTCGCGGCCCCCCGCCTCCAGGCATCCCGAGCATCCTCCGCGGAGCGACGTCGGCTGCCTCCCATCCGCGCGATTCGGCAGCACCGGTCCCGCCGAGGCCAGAGCTGCCTCCGAGGTCGCTGCCGGGAGCTCGGGAGCCCCCCGAAAGGCAACTCAGTTATGGAGATCCGTGTGCAGCTTTCACGTCTTGGTGGGACACTGTTAAATGGGAAGTTGGCTGAGTAGCGAACCATCGTCAAGCTTCTGCTTGGGCTTCTTGTGGCTCCTGTGTTCGTTTTCCTCTTTCTCCTGCCCCCTTCTTCTTTCTTAGGCTTGTTTCCTTTTTTCTCTTATGCTTTTTTCCCTTATCCAAAGCACGTATATACGTGTTCTGTCCGGGACTTTACCCTCGTCTGTGTTGCTCGTATTCGTACCCATCCACGGGCGTACTCTGTCCTCTCCCAGCCGGAGGAGCAGCCGTGCTTGGAGTCTTCTGAGCTCATTTCGTCGTCCGCTCTGGCTCCGTCTGGGCTCCTCGCTTGTCGAACGTGCGGCTTCTCAGTTATCTGTGATTGCAGAGGCGACAAATGGTTCGAAAAATTCAGGAACTGTTTCAGCACGGCTGTAGTGTCGTTCAGGCTTGTTGAACCTGTTTCGTTGTGTAGGCTCCTTGCTGTAGGAGAAGCTCAAGTGAGGATGACGGTCCAACTCGGGAGATGCAGGGAAGGTTACCGCTGTCCTGGTAAGTGGCAGCGGTGAGATACGGGGCAGCTGGGAAGAGGAAGCGATTCGGAGGAAGCAAAAGTGGTTGCAGCTCTGTCTGGGCCCTGAAATGCTGCTGGCAAGTTGAATCACAACTTCATTAAACCCATCTAAAGCGAGAAGTTAAAACACTAAGTTTATTATCTGCTATGTGGCAACAGACTGATTGTGGAAGTGAGCTGAGATTTGCCTAAAGCCTTGGGAGCTATTTTAGGGTTACTAGTACCTGAGCCGGTTGCACTGACTCTTGCACAGAAACCCAGACTGCTTCGGGACCCCTCGCCGTATCCCCGATCCTCCGCGCGGTCCCCTCGGGTCCGTCCCGAGCGAGGCACGGTGCGTGCGGTGGCTCGGCACCCGCCGGCTGTCCTCGGTGGAAATGCCTGAGCTCTCCTTGTTCTTCTCTGCGGGGGCAATAATCGTGCCTTTTTTCTTTCCCTTACCTGGTTGCAGCATTTCTGATTTATAATGTGTAGTTTTGGGACTTTGTTTCACATATTTAAAATTAGCCAAAAAGCTGTCGGTGACTTGGTACTGGAAGGGAAACAAGATTACACGAGTGCTTCGTCTGCTGCTGTAGCAGTCCAGGCTTAAAGACAACAAATACCCCAAATCCATCTTCTCCGTACCTGAAATTCCTCTCGTTCCTTCATAAATAAGGGAGGCGATTACTTAAGTTGTCTAAACAACGGTAAGAAGCTAACTTGCTGTATTTGTGTTGTCTGAAGGAGGATGCGGTTTTCCGTGACATAACTCCTACTGAAATCCTGGTGTTGCTGGCTGCTGAAAGCCCAAGCTCGCGTTTCAGACCGGTGATGAGATGTAGCAGGTGATGGCTTACATAAGCAGGCCCCGAACTCGGCGCTGGAGTTGACTGCACGGATGATGTGGCACGCTGCGGTGAAAACCCGTCTCTCTGCCCTTGTTTCGGATTGCAGGAATCAAGAGAGAGCTGCCAACTGCACCCCAGCTTAAGCAGCTGCTCGGGGTGTAAAATCAGGGTTTGGCTTTACTGCATCGATATCTACGGTCTTCTGCTTAGCTGGTGCCATGCTCATGTCTGTGATGGCAGGTTCTTGTGCTTCGGCTATAGCTCCTGAGCACCTGCACTGGACAAGCATCCCCCCAGTATTGAGGTGCTGACTGTAGGTCACCGCGTTTTTGAGGCAATGCTTGTATTCCCGAATATTCAGGACCCCCCCGGGAGGCTCTTGCGTTGTGTCTTCTTGCAAATGAATTGAGTATGGACGTGTACATTTTATTGGAAAGACTTTATGAAGGATGCCTGGATCTGCATCTCACTGCCCTGGAGAATATATCTCGGGCGACTTGAGAACACCCACAAAAATAAAGCCCAGATTTTATTAAAAAAAAAAAAAACGTTGAACAGGCTATTTGAATTGCATTGGTCCAGACTGTGCAAAAATGCTTTCTATTAGGTCAGAGGTTTGTGTGCCTGCCCGAGGAATGCGAAACGTCAGCAGCCTCATTCATCGTGTGCCCTCTCCGAAAAACAAACGCCGGCGCCCTTCTCACGAAGAACCGGCCTCAGGCCGCCGCGGAGCGGGAGGACGGCTTGGCATGTGCCTGCTCCCCTGCTTTCTCGTGGCTCGGTGAGCTCCGCCGAGCGCTCCCGAGAGCCTCGTCTGGGAAAAGGAGCTGGCAGTGACAGGAGAAACGGGAACCGTGACTGAGCTGTCCCGGTTTCTTCAGCCAGGTCTTCTCCTGCCTCTGCTTAGGAGCTAATTTTAAAGGAGCAAGGGGGGCTCACGAAATAAGATACACGGCTCTGATAAATCAGTGCATCAGAGCGTCTCCTTGAAAACATAAATAAAGCAAGGAAATGTTATTTTTTCCCCCCCTCTTTAGGTGCACTGCTTCTGTAAGTAGATTTCTCTCTACTTTTGCTTAGAGGTTGCTTGAGGCTCCCTTTGGGGGAGACCGAGCAGCGAGTGCCGCTGGGGATGTCACCGCGAGCCCCCCGGTTTTGGGCAGAAGACGAGGGGCCCGGTGCGGTTTGCACGGTGCAGATTGGGAACCGCCGTCCCCGCGGCCGGCGTCTGCCTTGCGTAACCGACCCGCCGGTACCCGCCACCCGGGCTTCTCCGGGGAAAATAATTCATCGCCTTTGCCAAAAGCGCGAGGGAAGTCGGTCTGCGCCCCGTGCCAAGCGCGGCTGCGTATAAATAGAGCCTGCTCTCCGGTCCGTCGGCTTTCAGGTACCGCTTCTCGTGGGCCGCAGCTCCCGTCGCCGCTTGCTTGTTTTCCCTTTTCTCCCTCTTCGGACAGGAAGGTGCCTGGGAGCTGGGTCAGATGGATCGTGGCCGCGGACGCGAGGACCGGGCATGGCCGGCAGCACGGTCGCTGCCATGAGCCAAGGAACTGCAGAATGGAAATGCAGAGTTCAGGAAACACATTCCTCCCTTCCCTAGATGGGAAGCTGGAGGCAGCGGCTTATGCAAGGGCGCGGCGCTTGTGCTGCGTCCGCTGTCTGCGGGCGGCCTGGCGAGACGGTCTTTCCCGAGAGCTGCTGCACCGGGTGCCGGCGAAGCCGCTGCAGGGAGCTGCCGGCCCGCGTGCTCGGCTGGAGGTAACTTTTATTTACCGGGATGAGTGGGTTCCTTGATGGTGCACGGAGGCTCTGCACGTGAAAACAGAGCAGATGGGGCAAATGCTGGGTGCAACTAGCTACTGCTGGGACACGAAGATGCCCGAACATGTTCTTCCTTGGCGGGGTATATGTGGCGATGTGATTTATGCTGTGGAGTAATTTGAAGATTTCATGGTATGGATTGGGGCATGTCCAGTTGCAGGAAAAGCTGTTACGTGTAGGAGAGCGATGGCTGGACGGGGTAATGGCATGGCCTGCTGCCTCCTGCACCTGCCCGCCGGGCAAAACCCCTCCTAGACGTGGTGTCGGGAGAAGGGCACCGGCCTCGAGGCCCCTCCAGTGACACACGCGGGCCGGGACCGCGCCGTGGGGGCTGCTCCTGCCCGAGCCACCSCTCCTGAAACCACCGGCGCTTCCTTTGCTTTGCCCTGTCGTGTTCAAGTTGACGCCGGGACTCTCTCCCTCGCGTTCTCCTAATGCATTTGCACAGTTACGCAACGCAGTGTTTTAAGGTGCATCTTGATGAAGATCCTTGAGCGTTTCCTCCGCGTAGCTAATTTTACTCCAAATGAGTGCAAAGGGAATAGAAAGCATCTGTCTCTAAGTCTGCCAATACACGGATAGTCTTCCGATTTTGCTTTTTAACCTTGGGCAGCGTCTATGAAGTATACGTATCTTCCTTCTTGTCTTGGTTAACTCGTAATTCAAACCGGGAGTCTGGGAATTAGGGTAGTTTGGCTGCCCTAACGCCAGAAATGGAAAGCAGGGAAAACTACTTCTAGTCCAATTTTAGCGTTTTTGTCTGTCCCTTGACCCTCCCTGGCCCGTGGAGGGCTGCTTGTTGCCAGACTGGCGCTTTGGGTTGGGGTCAGCCGGTTGCTTGCTGGGAGGTTTCACATGCCGTTGATATGAATTCTCTGTTTGCTACAAAAATGCAACATGGCTTTTATTCCTTGCACTTGATATTCTTCTGCATAGTTTCTGCATTCCTTGTTAAGTTAAATATAGACAAGGAAATGTCCTGCTGGTAAGTCTGCATAACCTTTTTTTTCTTTTTCTCCCCAGAAGCTACATTGCTTTAGCTTCCCAGTTTCTTTAGAGGCCTGAAATAGATACGTCATTAATGCTACTTATGGCAGCTAGTTTATGGAAAAAGTGGTACTGCATTAATTAGGACCAAAAAACGCAAGTGGATGTGAACCGCCCGTGTCCGTGACGGGATACTTAGGTCCCGGAGGGCGATTCGAGCCCTGGCTTGGCCGGCCCCAGGCTGCTCCCTTCGCCCCCGGCCGGCTTCGCGGGCAGCCGCTGCCGCTCGGCGCGTGGTTGTTCAAGGCCTTGAGAAGAGATGACTGAACATCGCAGTGGAACAAGGACCAAATAATTTCCAGGCTGAATACCGCTTATAAGCTTATTCTCACTGCAGGCCGGTGGTTGTGGCAATACACGTTTCCGTGTTCAAGTCAGCTTGGCCCGTTGTGGCTGCGGAGGAGTCACGGGGCTCTTGTTTTCTTGTGGCGCTTGCGTTCGCTCCAGCCTCTTGCTTGCTCGTTTTCCCCGGGTTGTTAGATGTCCCCAGCTGCCTTCCGACCGCGGTCTCCATCCTTGTGTTTCCAGGTTGCACCACGAAACAGCTTGCTAAAGCCTGAAGTCTGAGTTTTCTTCCTTATCTAAGTGAAGCTTTCAGAAGAAGACTTTGAAGGGATGAGGCATGTTCATAGCTCCAGATCTTTTGAGGCAGACTGACCTAAAAGCCAGCATTTAGCTTTCAAGCTGAAAGCAAGGGGGAGGACGTGGCTGGAAAGATGACTATCTGATACTGCCGTTCGCTCTTGCAAGGACTGTGGCCACTGCAAGGGTGAAACGCGTGGAAGCGGCCAACTGCCCTGCCCGACCGCTGGCGGAGGGTACGGCAAACGCAAATGAATAGCTTTCACTGTTTTCCGTAATATCCTTGTGCGCAGTTATGCGAGCAGCAGGATCAACGTGACGGCGTTGTTCGGGAGGAATGCGCAAGGCGGCCTTCCCGGGCCGGGGCCGTAGGCGCGTGGCGGCGGCGGCTGCGCGGTGCTGGCGGCAGCCCCGGCGGCGCGGGAGCCCCCGTGACGAGAGGCTCCGTGTTCGGTGGCTCTTGCCCAACACAGCGAGCGTTGGCTGCGAAACGAGGAATCGCTCTGCCGAAGTAGATGAGCTCCTTGGCGTCCTGTTTAGATGAACTCGTTGGTGCGACTCTAAACTTTACTAAATTTTTTCTGTGTTAATTCCAAAATGGGCATTTCTGCACTGGCTTGCCGGACTCCCAAAATAAAACAAATCATAAATGGTTAATTTAAAGAGAAATCCTCTGCACAGACTGTGCCTCTAATAGTGAGTATAACACAGATTAGCATCAAATTGTCTTCTGCTTCCTAATGTAGACCAAAATTAAAGGAAACTGAGTCCTCCTACCAGGAGTCGTAAGGAGGCCGGTTTAGATGCTAATGGCCTTCTGAGCTTTTGTTTTTCCAGTCTGTGTCTGATAACTTTCTGCAGATGGCTAACGTATATGAATAGAGCTGTTGACACCTCTAAAAATCGGTCTGCAGAAGCTTCAGAAACGCGTCTTTGGTCAACCAGAAGCGGGTTTTTCTTCCTTATGCAGCTTTGTTCTTTATGCTGTCTTTAAATTCACTGCAGCGTTTGGGCATTGTTCCTAATGACTTTTAAAAGGACGAAATGTGAAGAAATAAATTGTTTATGAGTGTATTTCTCTGCCATCCTGAAGAGCTTTTGCTCAGGCCAGATGGGTTAGCTCAGGTGCGCTTTCTGCTCGGTGCCAGGAAGCTGAGTTGGATGCTGGGATATAAATCAGGGAGGAAAAGATAATTTTTTCTTCTTTTTTTTTTTTTTCTCCCCCCAATGTTCCCAATTTATAACTTTGTCTGTAATTCGTACTTGTGTATTTCACTGCATTTTTCTTCATGTGAGCATTTAGTTCGTGCCGACTTCACCTCGCAGCACCGGTCGCGGGGCTGGAATGGGGCTGCTGGTATCAGCGAGGTTTGCTGAGGACGTCGCACGCTGCAGGGCGCTCACGGGGATCAAAAGCAGCCCTGAAGCAGCCCTCAGTTTACGCGAAACCCTGATCTCCCTCGGGGAGGCTGGGTGGAGCCGGCCCCAGGGCTGCAGTCCCTGGCGTCATTTCTCTCTGCCGCTGAGGATATGTAATTAACTTGCAGTTCTGGGGGCAAGGCAGAAATCAGTGTAAGACTGTGTTTATGCTGGCCGTGCGCTGCTCTTGGTTGTTGTTTTCTTATGTTCTGATAAACCACCATGTGAAACGTAATGTTTGTGCAGTAAAACCGGACTCGGGAGAACTGGCTTGTTCTTGGTTTCCATGCTGGTGTGCGGTTTAGGTAAACATCTGGGAATTACTGAGCACGAAAGCAAATATTGCTTACCGTGGTATAGCACAGGAGGCAAATGCAGTTGCCAGCATCAGACTCCAAGTGAACTTACAAGATCTCTTATTAAAATATACCTGTTTCTTTCTCTCTTTCCCCCAATCGCTGTTTCAGGTTGCAGACTTGCTGAAGCATGGCTGACCTGGATCACAACCTCAGCCTGGCGGATGCTCTGACGGAGCCCCCTCTCGAGATTGAGGAGGAAGTGAAAAGGGACTTCATCGCCACTCTGGAAGCGGAGAAATTCGATGATGTGGTTGGAGAAACCGTAGATAAAACAGACTACGTTCCTCTGCTGGATGATGATGATGATGGAAAAGCTGGGAGCCAGGAACCAAAGAGCAAACCCCACGCAGACAGTATTCAGGTGGAACGTAAGTGTCTAACGCACGAGACCAAAAAGCTGCGTTGCTTTAGCATCACGGGACACGCTTGCCTACTGCAGCATTGCTAGGCCTACCAGAACTGGACTTCTTAGATGTTGCTGTTTCATTTAGACTAAACACTTTATTTTAAGAGCAGAGACTGAGATCAGATTCTCTCTCTTGCTTTTCTGCTTACTTTCTGTTCAGTTCTTCAGTTTGTAACACGAGCTGGCATTACTGCTGCACAGATGCTGTTGTTTATGTTAGTGTTTTGTAGACTGCCTTGGGCTCCCCGGAGACAGCACTGTCCAAGGCGTGTGAATAGTGCGCTGTGCTCATATTTATACTGTGCTTTCCATCTCACAATATTAGAACCAAATCTGCTGAACTTGGTAGCTGCCGCTCCAGGTAACAGCAAAACCAAGGTATGTTTAGAGGGATGACAAAGTCGGCATCTTAAGGGCCACGCTGTCGATGGGCTTCAGTCTTGGCTGTTTGATAGGTAAAACTTTTTGTCCTCTGATCCACAGGCCTACTTACTTTCTTGCTGCTTGAACATAGTGGTTGTGTATATATGTGAAGTGGGGAACTGTATCTACTGGATATTAATGTTTACTAGCTCAGTTGACGTTTATTAGTGCTAATAACTTTATCAGAAACTACTTAGAACAAGCAGAGGGAGGCCTAAAAAGATGCTCCCTTCCCTGACTGGGTGGAAGAAAAAGGCATGAGATTTGGGTCCTTCATAACGTTTCTTTCTCAGGAGGCAATTTAGCTGCTTTATCCCTTCCTGTATTTATTTCCAACCTGTGGCTGATCCCCAGTGATACCCAGTGCTTTGATTTTTGTCCTGACCTATGCTATGTAAAAGAGGAGAGACTCGACTGCTCCAGAGAGGTAACCTGGTCGCGTCTTTCCGAATAAAGTCGTCTTGCCTTGATCTTGGGGATCATCAAGGCTCGTAAGTGGGAGGTACAAAAGAACAGTAATCATCACCCATCAGAATAAACAGGACCTCCAGACCTGTGGAGTTGGGAAAGAATTTATGCAACAGGATTTTCTGGTCTGGTAAAGGCACTTTGCATTGTTCAGAAGTGCGTCAGATGCCCTGTAATGCAGAAAAAATGTAATCTAGAGTTTTCCATACTAACAACTGATTAG
>PTFA01000263.1:124070-182736 GCA_003342895.1 Casuarius casuarius
AAAAAAAAAAAAGAAAAGTGGGTCAAGAGATCACAAAACAGTCTTAGTCAGTTCAGATGTGTTATCATATTCAATTAACAGTACTTCTCATGGCAGGTATTTTCTATTGTAGCACTGCAGGAATGGGAGTAACAGAGACACATGAAGGCTTGTTAATATTTTTACATTTGGTTTCAAAGTAATTATTTTAAGACATCCTTGTTCTGTGTATTTCATGCGCTGAAACTTTTCAGCACAAGAATTTCCCAGTTAGTGCTAAAATCATTACGTTGCACTATATGATATTGGCTTAAAATACAAATAGCTTAAATGATTGCCTCCCAGAGGTGCATCCCTTGAACTTCAGCTTCGCCACTCAGCATGTCGAGTAACTTCCCATTCCTACAGCAGATACTAACTAGTAACCAAACCTGAAGAGCTTGCCAAAACTTACTGAACTGCCCTGAAAAAACAAAACAAAACACAAAACACCCCCCATCAGCTTCCACATGCAGAGCTGAGGCAGAAGTGCTACCTCTGGGTACCACCTTCTGCAGTTCACTTGCATCTTCGGGCTTTTTCTGAACCTCCCCCAAAATCCCCACGCTGGGGTGCACAGCTCGTTGTCCGTCTGCCTGCACAGACCGTGTTTTCCTCCGTGGCGGAGGGGGATGCAGCGTCTGCATCTGCGTTCTCGATCTGGAGAACGGCTTTTTCCCTTTTTTGGGAGAGCCGCGGCAGAATTACGAGCATTGTCTAAATATTTGGCAGGATGGAAACAAGACCCTGACTACGAAGCTGGCGAGCCTGCTCGCTCCGTGCGCTCGGCGGGATGGCGCTTCCCAGCTTCGCCCCTCGTCCGGGGCGGCCGCGGCTCGACAGCCTCCGCAGCCGAAAACGGTGTCGCTTTGCTTGAGGCCAGTGTTAGTGTTTGATCCTGTTAGGTCTTAATTTGTCCAATCTGTTTTTTCCTGAGGCTGCAGGGTGGATCGGTGCCATGCGGGAGCATCCCGGCGGGGCGCTGGGCAGTTTGGGGGAAGGAGACGGCTGCTGAGAGCAGCGGCGTTCTGCAGCCCTCGCCCACGTGCGACTGCGGATAGCTCTGCCCTTTCCCCAGGGAGACGAGTAGCTTCCACGGATCCGACTTTCAGCCCCTGCTTGTTGATTTATTTATGTTAAAGGCATGGGTGTGTTCAGGCAGCAGGATCCTCGCTACCGCGGGTGCCTTTGCCCAGTTGGAAGAGGTTTCATCACGTGTCCGGTCGGGCTCCAGCTAGTCCATCTCTGCTCAAGGTTTCTGATTCCCTTTTTCTTTCTTTTTCTAAGCCCCCAAGCCAGGTTAGACAAGCTTAATGATCCGATGGGCCCCAGCCCGGACCTGTGCGAGCAGCGTGAGTACAGCGAGATGGAGAAGAGGAGCAGGAGGAGATGAGTAGCTGCGTAGTTACCTAAGAGCTTGTTCTGGAGTGAAGCCCTCGTAATGGATAGTAAACCCCCCTCTTCCTAAGCTGCGCCTTTCTAATGGTATTTAAAAGTTTAACTCTTCCTAGCACCTGGCTGGGTGTAATAACTCTGCCCGTTCTGGGCTAATCCTCTCGGATGCTGTGGTCTCCGGGCGGTGCTGACGGCTCCGGGTGTGCACGCGGCTGCCGCTGTTCGCGTCCGGCGCTCGGCACCGCTTTCGTCCCGGGGTTCGGCCCCACGTGCAGGAGCTCCCCGGGAGACGCGCGGAGGTTGTGGCAGCCGTCTCCAGGCAGAGGTGAAGGCAGCTTTCGGTAGGGTTGGTGTCAAGGAAGTGATGCCTCCTGAAGCGGGAAGGAAGGCGTCTTGTAGCCCTTCGCAGGTAGCGGCGCTGCTAGGAAGTGTTTTGCTCCGAGAGGAGCTTCTGCAGCGCCGGATTGCGTTCCTGCTGGGATGGAGGCAGGGTCCACGGCAGGGACGCTCGTGGCCTTGCGCAGGCCACCCGGGCGTGCTGGTGCTGCGTGCCTGCACCCATCCTGCTCCCAAACTTGTTGACGAGTCGTGCATTTGTGCACAAACATTTTAACATGGAAACACGTACCAGGAATGGTGAGAGGGGAGGTTCTCGCTCGCTTGCGCTCCGGGCAGCCGCTCCGGGGCCGCTTTCCCAGCACGCGTGTGGCCACGAGATGGCTCTGCTGGCGCTGTGTGACATTGCCGGACGCTCGCGGCAACACAGACCGTCCTCCCCGCTGGAAGCGAAACGGGGGCCGAGCCGCAGCGGTTCCCTGCCCTCCTGCTTCCCGTGCTGCAGCAGGAGCGAGTGCCTTTCCCGCAGCAGGCTCGGCTCGTGCAGAAGGAAGCTTAAACACCTCCCCGTGCTTGAACCTGAGGACATGGGATGTGGCACGTGCCCCCAGGTTTCAGAGGGGTTCAGAAAATCAGCAAATGATATTAGATGCTTGTGTTTTCTCTCTCGTGCTGTATTAAATACCTGCTCTCTCTCTCTGGTTCCCCTCAAAGGCTGGTAAAGCTGCTCTGGTTAGCGTGACTCCCGTATCTGCTTTTTACTCAAATGCAAGGATACACCCCCGTTTCCGTAAGGAGGAAGGAGCACTTTGAATACTGTCTTGACAAACCAAAGTGTTCTTGAAATGTTTCCTCCATGTTAAAAGAAATAAAGTGGTTAAATTAACCTAGTTGTTACAGTTCGTAAAGGAAAGCTAGAGTGGTTTTAGCTCAGTTTTTTCACGTTGATTTAGCATCGCTCGGGTAATATTAGTGCTCAATTATTGAACTTTATTTGGGGTTCTCCAACATCTAGTCACCATAAATTTCTTCCTGTAATGGGCAGGTAATTAATGCTTCCAGCTTCGGCTTCCCCGTCGGGACGAGCAGGGCGAGCGTGGAGGGCGAGGGCCTTGGCCAGGGCTCTGCTGGCAGCGGTGGCTTTCTCCTGCTGCCGGGTACCTGCCCTTCGGTGGCGGCTGATGGCACCTTCGTGCTTCTGAAGGGCCTGGAAGGTACCTGTCAACCGAGCTTCTCTTTAATGCCACGGGAAAAGCAAAGTCCCAGCCTTTTTTTTTTTTCCCCCTTTAATTCTGCGCCTCTGGGAAATGACGAGTGTGACTGCTCTCCAGGAGCTGTTTGGAAACGCATTGAACCATCCGAGGTGGAGCAGCTGAGGTGGCTGGTGTGAGATCTCCAGCTAGGTATGGCCCACAGCTGCCTGTCCTAGCCCGCGCTGGCTTGCCCGGGGCCCGGCTCCCGCGTGCGATGGTGCCGAGGTGCTCGGCCCGGCGGCGCTTGCATGTTGGCTGTGCCAAGTCACCGCTGGCGATTAGGCGGTTTTTATATTGGCACCGTCCATTTGCTCGAGATTATCGCTTTAGCAAATGCGGTCTTAAATTTGTTTATATAAAAACAATCCTTTGATCCCCTGGCCAGATGCAAACACCATCTTGTGATCCTGACGAGGATTATGTAGTTACAACATCTCGACATGGTTTTGTTTATAAACAATTTAGAATAGGAGGGAAGGAGACCTGGGCCTGAAGATTACCGGGTGCTTTTGCTTTTTTTTCTCTTTCACTCCAGCTAACTAAAATCCGGTTGCACCGAAGGAGCTCACCTTCGGAGAGACGCAGCTAAACCGCCTACGAGCGCCAGGCGCGGCGGCTTTCCTGGCAGCGCGGGTTCGGTTCGAGCTGTGTCACTGGAAGTCCCACTTCCAAAAAAGCCGCAGGTTTAGAGGAAATCGTGTTCCCCGCTCCTGATGCAGGGCAGGGGCGGCCCGGGCTGGGCTGCCGCGCTCGAGCCCGAGACCGCAGTTCGGTTTTGCGTGCGGGAAGGAAGCGCTTGGTTTGGAGAGACCCTCGCTCGCCGTTCCCAGCGGTCGCCCTTCCTGTCGTCCCGCAGCATTCGGTCGGCCTACGAGAGCCGGGGGGATTTTCTTGGTTTGGTTTGGGGGTTTCTTCTGCAGAGCCCTCCGTAGGGGAGGGGGGGAGTCCTGCTGCTTCTTTTTGGTGGAAGACAGCGGCTGGGGTCACTTGCTACCTAGAAGATCAGCCTCTAGACGAAGCTCTTCCTCCAGGCGAAGTGTTTATTTTCCGCATAGCTGGAGGACACTCAGCTGCCAGAAGCACCACTCGGAGCGCGGCGCGACGCTGTTCTGGAGCACACGCGGGCTGCCAGCACAGCCTGATGAATTAACGCTTTAGCAACCATAAAAGCGTGCACTCAAGCCTGCAGGCTGCATCTGTAGCATTTAGCCATTTGCAATCAACTCGAGTCCTGCTCGTAACACACACGTTGGATACGGCGTCGAGCCCGGAGCCTCTGGACGGCGGGGTGGTCTCCGCAGGCGCAGCGCTCAGCCCCGAGCGGCGCCGGGAGCCGCGTGACGGCTTCGTCCGGTCTAAGCAAACTTGCTTTCGAGTCTTCCTTTGCAGCTTAAACTCCTGAAGAAATGGGACCTTGCGTGTGGGTGGTGGAAAGGGTGTATCGGAAGATCTTGGACATGGTTAGCACGACTGCGGATCCGAGAAGACTTTTCCAACGCCTCGGTTTTGGTGGCATCATTGGCTGACTTCCCTAAACCAGCCAGGCTTATGCCTTGGGCTTAAGCAAGCCGGTAGGTCTGGCACTTGTGCTGTTAACAGCAACGTAGAGCAGGACCGGCTGGTCCTCAGCGATCTCCTTGCGCCCCCGGACACCCAGCACACGCCGGGTGACGCGTGGGGCCTCCCTCGCCCTGAGCGCTCCCTGCCCGGCAGCGGGTCGCCCCGGCCGGGTCGCGGCACCGCCGCCGCTGCCGTGTCTGCCGGAGCTCTGGGAGACCGACGGCAGGAGGAGCTGCTGCCTCGAACTGCCGAGAAACAGGTCCAGGCATCCCCTGCTATTTTCAGCTCCTCGGAGATGATGTAGGTGTATGTTTTTCTATAAGCTGTCTGGCAAGTTCATGTTGAATTTTCATAAAACACCGTGATGATGCACTGAGGCAGTTGGAAAGACTTCCTCTTGCCTTACTGAGAGTGGGTTTAAGCCTTAAATTACTGTGTCTAAAGTACACTGGAAATGTAGTTCTGTCTTAAAATGGCTCGAGTTTAGAGGAGGGACAGCAGGGATCCCAGGTAACTGAATGATGTTTTTTTTAAGGTTTTTAGCCATTACCCTGAGCGTTTCCTCTCAATAAGCAGAAATAACAGCCTGCAGAGTTGAACCGCTGCTAGAGCTTATGCCGCTTGTTACGGCTAACTGCTCGCTATCGGTCTCGCAGTGACTTGTCTTTCGCTCTTTCACATCTGGCAAATGGGATGAATTCCTAGAAATCGCACAGCGCTGACTGAAGAAAAGCTTAGAAAGTATTTGAAGACTTGATGCTTGTTGCAAAGAGGGATGTCTTCGGTTTAGGTAAATAGCCTTGGAATATCTGCCTGGCCTGGTGGTCTACCGAAATACTGTGCTGCTGGCAGCCTCGCCGGTATTAGTACCAGCACAGCTCGACTGCGTTCATAAGGACCATGGTCTGATGTCAAAAGCGGTCATAAACTACTTGAGGGTATGCGTGTTCTTTTTTTTCCTTCCAAAAGTGATTATAGTTACTGATGTTCAGCAGCCCTGTGCAGAGATTAAGGGCTGAACACAGAGTTTCACCAGCAGATTTTGACGGTTAGGAAGAACTGTTTGAGTACTAGAACAAAATGCATGCTTTTTAAAAAAATTATATTGTTGTATGTTAATTAAATTCCTTAATTATTCTCAAGGACCATTTTCCAGTAGCTTTTTCAAAGATGGATTAATTAAGTTTTTCATGTTATAAGCCTGGAGATAGCTACACGTGAGTTAAATGGCTTTCGCAAGGCTGCACAGTGAGCAGATGGCCAAGCCAGTACTGGAGCTCAGCTCTCTTGATTCTAGATTGCCTCAGCTATCACTAGGTCTTGTGTTGCTGTCGTGTTTTCCAAGTTCAGCGTGTAAATCCGAGTGACTCTTAATTTTATCTGTCCATGTTGGAAAAAGATAGACCCCACCTACCCGATCTTGGATATTTTAACATGTTATGATACTTTAATGTGTTCCATCCTGGCAGTTGGGGTCTCGTTTGCTGGTTTTGGAAGGCGAGCAGGGTTTCTGAAGGTACGATTTCCATGTAGTTTGGGAGTTGCGAAGCTAGGGTTCATGTATGTGACAGGCTACAGAAGTGTTCAAGAGGTAAATTCAAGACTGTGTGTAGACAGACAGAAAATCAGAGTCTTTAGGAGGTAACCTGGCTGCCTGACTTCCCCAAGCCTCTCTAGTGAAGCAGAGTTGTACACGATAAATGGACCCAGCAGTATTTAATGTCCTGCACTTGTCCCCAAAATAGGTATGATGCCGAAAGGGGGCATATGTCACTGGGTTAAAATATTTGCTGTAACAGAAAGGTAGCTTCTGAAGGGTGCTTGCAGTGACCAGAGGCACTGGTTATCTCTGCGTGTGCTCCATCTGCAGTAATGTTGCTTTCAGAAGTCGGACACAGGCATCTTTTATAGCAAACCTTATCCTGAGGATTGCAAGCTTTTGATGGAAGCAGCCATTTCTTTGCTATAAGTATTTGCATGCAGCTTAGCAGGAGAGACTTTTTTCACCGTGAATATAAATCCAAAGGTGCCGTAGAATACCGCGTAAAGGGGCTGCAGGGTCACGGCTTGGGTCTCTCCTGTGGGGCTGGAGTCTCCTGGCAATTGAAATGCTCTTGCTTTGGGGCTCTGAGTTGCACTGCCTGGGGGAGATGCGGGTGCCTTAAATTTTTTCAAAATAACTGAAGAAGGAAGGTCTGAGTTCATGTATCATGTGGAACAGAAGAAGTGGTAAGAATTAACCAGTCCTTATCTGTGTTTGGTAACATTACTCATCCTTACAGTGGTTTTAAACTATTGATTAGGATTAGTTTCATCGAAGAACTAATGTTTTCTGTGATTTGTTGCAGATACTTCAGCTTCTGGGCCAACGGTTGTAGAAAATGGTGACCATGGAATAGGAAATGGCCGTACAGGTAAGTGTTTAATATCTGAATGAAACATGCCAAAACTCGGTGTTTTTCCGTGGAGCAGTAAACCTGCCGTGTGAACTCTATTGGGATCAGATGCATTCTTCTGACTCAGAGTGTTTCTCCATGGAGGATTGCAGGTTTGCTTTTAAAGATCTTCTTGAAGAATTTGAATCAAAATTTTTATTCTCTTCTGAGTTTGAAAATTTTTATATGCATAAACCGCTTTTGAAGACATCATATACTTTATCCATGCTTGATGTTGGGAAGGTAAACATCTAGGGCACTGATACCTAGAGGAGTTTCCAGTGAGTCCGTAGTATTCATAGCCGAACGCACTTGGGTATGACTTGCCCTGTTCCCGGTGAGACTGGCAGTGATGTTTCCTCTCTGAGCACACCATCTTTTCATGCACTTCTTTGTTCACTGCTACTTCAATGTTAGTGAAGTTACACTGACTGCTCTGCTTGTTCTGCAGCTTTTCTTGTATACTTTTCCATCTCCCTCCACCCCAAACCATCCTCTTTAAATCTCTCCTAATATTTGCTTTAGCAATGTGCTGTCAAAGCTGAAGTTGAGGTCTTGTGAACCTTTTTCCAACGGTAGCAGGATGGCTTTGTCTGCAAGAAGCATGTCATGATTTAAGCGGACAAATATTTAAAACTTGTCGGGAATCTGTATTAAAAAAAAAATCATCTTTCTATCAGTGTAGCTTACACAGAAGTTGTTGTCTTTTAACAGTTACATTTAATGACAAATGATGATTCCCTTTTCTGAGAATTTCTTCCTGTGAGTTGGGTTTCCAACCAAATTCCAGCTGAAAACTCCTGGCGATGAGCAGTGCAGACCTCCGAGACCGCATGTGCGAGTCGGTGCCTAGAGCTTCCTCTCGTGCTGAGAAGGGGGTGGACTTTGATCGACAGGCCCCTTTGTAGCATCCTCGTTTTGCTGAGCAGAAGATATTCAGGGCTGATTGCCATGCTGGCATTGGTAAGAGCTATTTATTTGGTCTTTCTCGTGACCTCCAATTCAGCTTTAGCAGTCTGGATCATTGCTAAGATTAAGCTGGGACTTTCCCAGCACTGACGTCCCTGCTAGTCCTTAGGTGCAGCCCCAAGAAAAAGTAACCCAGGAGATAGTGGGGAGAAGTACGGGGATGGGAGACAAGGGTGAACGAAAGCAGTTTTGGCTTGAATTGTATTTAGAGAGGGAGTGAGTATTCATGGTCTTATTGAGGATGCAAATTTTAAAAATTGATCTTAGTACTTTAACTTGCCATTGTAAATCCAGTCAATTATAAAAAGGCAGACATTTTTTAGCGTAAAACTGAAATTAAGAATGCTTCTGAGCCTCCCTGAAGATACATCCTCTCTTTTAAGTACATATAACTAAAAGGAAATAGAAATAAAACCAGACTTATGACGCTCCAGGTATGACTAATTGAATGCATTGGGACTTTTTATTGAACTTCTAGATTGTATTTAAAAAAAAAATCTTGGTGTTGACTTAGTACTAGCCTTCTGGAGGTTTAACTCTTCAGATGCTAAATGCTAGCAACTTTGATCAAAGATACTTTTATGTGTCTGAAGCTTTTTAATTTATTAATATGTTCCATCTTTGTGAGGTAGAGTTGGATTTTTTTCTTGTTAAAGGCTGTCTAAAAGTGACATCAAAGTAGCTGAAATAGTCTGTTAAAGGATAAAGTCATAGGCATCAAGTTAATTAGAGTTTTGAGAATAACGGAAGATTTATTCAATGCGACTGTTTCATGGTCTCTTCTCCCTTGCCCCTTCCCCATGGAGCACTTGAGATACGGATGCTTGTACAGCTCAGAGGATGGGATGAATGCTAATTTGGGATCCGATATTGGAGAATTCTTGCAGGGGCTTGCGGTGGGTTGAAAAGCAGTCGATGAGCTGCAGAAATGCAGGAAAGTTGTTCCAGGGCAGGTGACAGACTTCAGTAAGGCCTGGTTCAACCATTCCTAGGCGGTGCTGCCTAAATCTCCTGTCTCTGGCCCTGTGCCATCCTCAGTTCTTGGCTGGGTTATTTCTTTTCACCTGGATCTGCTCCACTCTCTGGCTCTCCTGCAGCCAAAACGATCCTTACGGAGGAGCGGGACGGAGAAGCTGAGAGGACGAAGGAGGCGATGCTCGTGCGAGGCGGCTCTGCTGCCGGACGGAGCTGTGCCGTGAGCTGCGGAGGGAGCTTTCGCGAGCAGATCTGGGTTTGAGTTGGACTCAGGAACGGGCTTTGGGGAAGTGTTTGGAAAGGATGTAGTTAGGCTATTTGTAAATACAAATATCTGCTCAACTCTCTGGCCTGGGTCACAAGAAACATTGCTGCACGCTCTCTCGCCTAGCAAATGGGATGGTGACATGTTTATGTTCCTTGCTTGCCCCAGGTATCTGCAGACGCTGTTGCATGTGTATGCCGAGGTTAGGATTAGTCAGGGCTGAGGTCTTAGCGCTAATTTGGCAACCTTTGCTACCGAGTAACTGGACACCCCAGTGCAAAATACTGCTCATGGAGCAGATGAAGAAATCCAAAGCTAATGCCACTCAGTGGCAAAAGCCTGGGTTAACTTCTGGATTATTTCCATTATAGCAGAGAGGTGTTTAAGCCATTTTTATAGGATGTGTGTAACTCAGTATTTCAGCGTGTAAAGCAAAATTGCAAAAGATTGACTTTACCTTGACTTCTTACTTTGGGGCTCGAAACTTAGGACCATGAGGCCGAGAACTCTTTGCCTTCTTTTCCTTTCACTGGAAGTGGGAGACTGACGACTTCTTTAAAGGGCCCTGTGCTTGGCAGGGCTGCCCTTGCGTGGCAGCTGCTGGTTTTGGTTTGTTTGGGGGTGCTGAGAATTTGGGAGCTACAGCCCGGGAGCTCTGACTTTGGTACTTGGCACACAGACTGAAAACAACTCTGTTAATCCGATCCTTCGTTATAAGGATAAATGCAAGAGGAAACAGTGCAGCATTTAGATGGAAGATGCTCTTGAACGGGATGAGTGAGGGTGTGGATGAGGGTGAAACTGTTGGTGTCTATAGTCACTGACTGTGCGGGAACTGAACGGGGACCTGTCTGCTGACTTCCCTGATGCAGAAGGTAGAGGATGCCTAGCAAATGTATGCATAATTTTCAAACCATGCAAAGTTTAAAACTCCTTATTGCAGGATATTTGCCTAGAGTACAAAGGAATTAAAAATAAAATTAAAAAAGGCAAATTTTTGGAGGAAGTCTGTCAAACAGACGAATGTGGATACCTGTTACTCCAAGATGCTGTTCGTTACGTTGCTGGAAGGTGAGAGGTGACCTAGGGAAGTATTGCTGTCTGTGCTTATACTCTCCCTAGATGGACTTTCTCTCCAAGCCAGCCTGGCTGTCATTCTCTCATCTGAGATCAGGTCACAAAAATACCGTGTTTGTCACTGTTTTCAATGCAAATTGTGCTTTTAAGTAACATCCTGAGCTGCTGCTCTCTTAATAGCAATTCGTCACTAATCTTGGTTCATCACAACTAATTTTGCATGTGGCGCAGTTGTCATGCACAGCATGACTAGTGATTATTTCACACTCGGGTAAAAACAAAGTTTCCAGTGTCTCTAATCTGGCTTTCGGCAAATCTCCTGGCTGCACTAAATGAAATATTGCTTGTTGTGCAGTGTGCTACCTGAATGTTCATGTTTACTAATGACTTGCGCTTTTTTGCCCCTTTCCCCGTCCCTTATCCCTCTCCTCCTCCTTTTCCTCTCTTCTATTTTCTCCTCCTAGAAGCCTAGACTGTCTCCTAACACTGGGGCTGCCACTGACACAAGACCAGTGTACTTTTCTACCTGCCATTACACTTCTAAAATCTTCAGCATTTTGCAGAGCTCTTGCTTTACATCCTTGGACTTTACGTGTAGAAGAAACCAAAGGGTAGCTCTGCTGTCGGCCGATCAGCCCTCCTCCTCCTCCCTCTCTGCTCTGCAGTGCTTGTTGAAACCTTCCTCCTTTGCGTAAGCACAGACGTGCATGGCGGGTCCTAGCTGCGCTGTTTCGGCACTGTTCTTCCTTAAACCACAACTACAGCTCCGTTTTTAGCTCAAGTGCTTTTAAAATTAATTTCAATCCTTTCTCGTGGAGGTTTAATAAAAACCGGTTTGATGTGAAATTTCAAGTTGTGCTTCCGTAGCGGATGGGTCCACCAGGACTGCAGCTCCTCTCCCGCCCGCCCTGGCTGCCTGCAGCCTGCAGCCACAACCCCGAGTGTCACCTGCCTTTCTCCTCGCTGCTTTGAAACCTTCCCCTTTAAGGTTTTATCTTAAATAATGGTGTCTTTGAAACAGGTGTTTCTGCTTCCTAGCACTTGCTATGCAAACTTCAAAAATAGATTAGGAATAACCGCATTTACTGAGGTACGAGCAGAGCCGCTGGTTTGAGGGATGGTTACGGGGTTCAAGCACTTGCCATCAGAGGGAAAGCCAGCAGCCCCAGCTCCCTGCCTCAGTGTGCTTGCTTGGATGTTGTATTGCAAACTGTGGGAATGAGGAAAAAAATGCCTTTCTACATGCCTTTAGCTTCAGCATACTTGGGTGAAATTTTACCTGTCATCAAGAAGAATAAGGCTCCCCCCACCCCAAATCTGACTGAGAGAAAAACCAAAGGTCTGTGACAAATCTATACTGAAATAATTATGACATAGTTCAGGCAACATTGGGACAAATGTGCTTCTTTTAACCTTAAACAGAACTACAAGAGGTCGGTAACTCCATTGCATCCCTGCTGTCTCCAGAAAGATGCAAAGCTGCGACCTGTCCAAATACAAAAGTATTAGTTATTAAAACACAAAAACAAAATTGCAGGAGGAGGAAATAATTTTAGAGAGTCTGTGCTTTAAAATAATATTCTAGATGAGGATTGGATTCAGACTGGGTTTTTGTAGACTAGTGAATGCTTTGTTTGAGGGCAGCGGTGTTGTGCAGCTGAAATTACTATCTGCAACACCTGAGAAAAGTACAGGATTTGAAGCAAAATCCAGCCAAAGGTAAAATGTGATTCTCCAAATTGCAAAAAGCTCACATCTAAAGACCTTGACTTGTGTAAAAAAGACACAAGACTTTTGTAAAAGAGAGTAGCTTGCACCTGAATACTCCTAGTACCCTGCTACTACCCATGATTATGTTAAGGTATTTGTCTACTAATGATTTACTGGTAGTGTTACACCTGGGATGAATAGTGCTGCTAACTCCACCTCTAGGTTTTCTTTGGAGGTCTCTGATATCCCTCATCCTCTATATAGTGACCTGTCCCACTTTTTTTTTTAAATCTGAGACCTCATATGCTCCCCACCCAGGGTGACTGCATCCCGGGTTGCCGCAGTGAATTATGTGTGCAATCAGCCTGTTCAGGGATGCGCATCAGAACTTGGGGCTTTTGTTCCCTAATTTGGTGGGAATTTACTGCTTTACCCACCGTTCAAAGCCTCATTAGTGTGTCGCTGACATCCCTGCGATGCCAGTCTGCTGAGGACTGAACAAGTGACGCTGTTAGCTTATCCTCCGCGGTGGATGCGGCTCGCTTCCTGATGAAACACTGTTGCCCACACGCAACCGATGGCCAAAAAGCTGTGGTTTTCCTATTCTAGCCCACACTTGTGGAGCTGACAGAGCCATCATGTAGGTTTTTGAAGACCAGCAGCCTTTGAGACCAGATCATGACCGAAGTACAAAAATAACCATTTGCCAGTGGACTAGAATAAGAATGGGCCTTGGGATGCAAGCGGTAATGGCAGATATGCCTGTGACAATGGCCTTTATGGTGGTGCTTTTTTTTCTTTTTTTTGTCTTTTTTCCCATATAGCAGCATGTAGCTACCATGGCTTTGCAGGCCAGGCTGGACTAGGACTAGTGTCTCTGGCTTTACTGCAGACTGGCTTTGCTGCACAGAGCAAGTCTGCTTCTTGCATCCTAACGAAAAGGTGAGACAAGAGCAATCGGATGTAAAGCCAGGAGAGATGTTTGGTCTCTTTGTTCTTGTTCCCATGAAGGGCTTTCCTCTGAGCTCTTCTTTTTCTTTTGGTGTCTATTGCCATAAAAAAGGATTGGGTTTTTTTAAAGACCTCTTTTTAGCACTTTTTAAAAAATCTGGTTGATTTTGGAGTAAGACAGCATCGCTGCTAGTTTGGAGGGATTTTAACTTGGTGACACAAGTTGTTCTTTCCTACCTTTTGCCTTAAGTGGGTTTAACTATTTGTGCCCTAGAAGTAGAGAGTAAATAATAAATTATAGAGAGAAATTTTTGAGAGTAAATAAGAGGAGTTTTCAGTGTAGCTGAAAGCCAGACTTCCTTGCCTTCCCCTCCAAATGCCTTATTTTACTGAAGTAGAACAATGTGTTAAAGTCTTGGTAAGAGGGAAGCGTCTAGCACTTGCAGTAGTTGGCTGGGTCAGCTCGTCTTCCCAGGTGGGGCAGAGCTGAGGGAAAGTCTGCTCTAACAACCTCATAAAACCAGGAGTTCCCAGTTTAATGACATTGGCCTTGACATCTGTCCGCCCCCAGGGTCTCCAACAGAGCAAGGCAGAGCTTGCTGCTGAACACGGGCGTCCCCGGAGCTCCAGTCGCTGCTCGCGGGAATAATTCATTCGTTGTGCCACCACAAGACCAAAACTACCTTTTTCCCCCCTTTCCCCA
The DNA here is from genome assembly GCA_003342895.1 of Casuarius casuarius. Classification (NCBI taxonomy): domain Eukaryota; kingdom Metazoa; phylum Chordata; class Aves; order Casuariiformes; family Casuariidae; genus Casuarius; species Casuarius casuarius. The sequence goes on from PTFA01000263.1 coordinate 137,718, forward strand.
TATTTTTATCCCCATTCTCTTAAATACGGTTAGGTTTACAAATTTGAACATAAGCTGTAGATGGAGGAAGAGAGCTGGTTGTTTGAGTTTGCAGTAGTCTTCCTTAGAGGGACTCTTACCCCGAGCTCTGCGATGCCCCGTTTGGGCTTTTCTGGGGTAGGAAGGACCTGCCTGTGCTGGGAGGCTGCCGCGCTTTGCGGGACGGGCGGGGGGCCGAGGGAAGTGTGACCTTAATGAGTAAATGCAGAGAGCTGCATCTTTTGTCACTCCTAGAAAACGTGTCTGCATCTCGCTGAAAACTCAGTGCAATAAATAAACATGAATAAGAAAACATGAAAAGCATCTCAAGAAAGTCAGGAAGTTACCAAATATGTTGCTTTATTTAAATCTCATGTACTGTCCATAATCTTGTCCAGTTCTTGGAGCTAATATGGAGTCTTTGCACACTCTTCTATAACTTTCTTGTGCTTACAAGCTTGTCTATTATGACTTCTGATATTTCTTTTCTAATGATTCCAACTGCTTTGTATGATGTGAAGCTGTGTATCGCTTTGTTGAATAAATCACCCTAATAAACACGTCAAACTAACCTCTCAATAGTTGTACTGTGGTGAAAATCCTCTGGAGCTGTGCTGCTTGTTCGTGGTTGATGCCTGTAGCTATCTGCATGCCCTGGATTAACCACGCTTAGGTATTCCCGAAAGGGGTAAGTGCCTCTAAATGGAGTAACTTGCTAACTGGATGGATGATGGAAAACATGTCCATCAAAGAATCAGTTTAGTTTGCACAATAAAACCGAAAAGGTTTGAATGAGCCATGTGATTGAGTTGTTTTGAGGGTGGGAGGGGAAGACTGAAAGGAAGGAGAGCATCTCTCCTCAATCATGCTCAAGAAACAAAGTGAGATGGGGGCGGATGAGATGGATGCTCGTTTCCATGTTGGACATACAAGGTACTTAAAATCTGCATGTGAAAACTAGCTAATAAACAATGTCTAGTGCTTGTGGTAGTGTAACAGATGCACATCTTATGGCTTAAGATGCCTGGTTTTGTAAGGATTCACAGTGGAATGACAAGTCTAAAAGAATGGTAGTCTACATTTAACAATACTTCTGTGCGTTGCGATGCATATGATGGATGCATTTAATGGCCATCCCCGTAGAGATTCAGTCTTTGCTGTTTGCTATTTATCTACCCCCCTTTTAAGTTGCTAGTGCACAAAATTCTAGAAGAAAAAGGTCGTTCCTTAGGCTTCACGTCTTGAAAATAGGACATTTAAAAATACAGTTTTCTTATTAAAGCTATTTCTCCTCCTTTACCTGTCTGCATATTTCATGTTTGGTGTGAATTCTCATTCATGATGGCTTTTCATATCCCTCTGGACTTCCCAGGAGAGCTGTTCAGGCTTTCCAGAATGGGTCTGCATCCAAGCATGTTCTCTAAAGGAGAGCTGCTTCAGTCTAAAAAAAGTAGCAGACTGAATAATTCAGAAGACTTGTTTAGTTCTGCAGACCAGCATGACTAAGAGGCTTTTTTTGCGTGTGTTTGATCTTTTGGGGGTAATTATTTTTAGGACTGAGATGAGTGGAGGAAGGTAAAAGTGAGTGTCTCCTCAAAGCTGACTTGCTAACGTTGAGGGACGCGGTTTGGAGGGCGTAAAGCTTCTGGGCTCTTTGACTTCTGGTAGGGATCCTGCGTGGAAGAGGGAGGCCCACACCAGGGGCTGGTTTCCTCCTCGCCTCTGGAGGGTCAGCCCAGAAAAGGCAAGTTTGTGCTTTCCGCTGTGCACCTCTGCCTGGGACGTGAGAGGTGCTCATGGCCTTTCCAAACCGAAGAACCCCACCAGCTTCCTGGAAGCGGTGAAGGAGCTGAGAGTAGTGGTTGACAATCTCAGTTTCTGAACTACTCATGAGTAATCCAAAGGCTTGAAAGTTTCCAGATATTGAAGCATTTATAAACACTAGGAGCACAGGGTAAACTTTGTTCAGCGCAGAATTTTGTTAAAAAACCCTTTCACTCTGAAGAGCCACTTCCAGATGTGCTGGTCTAGGATAAGATCTGCAGCTCTGGCGTAGCAGAGTGTTCGGTGGAGTGTTGTACAAGGAGAAGAAGTCCCCGTGTGCTCCTATTGAGTCATCTTTCAGTGCATCCGCAGGCGTAGAGCTGTTGCTTCAACGTGTGGTATCAGTGCAGCTCTTCTGTGTTGTCTAATTGCATGCGAGGTCAACGTACCTGGCCGGTATTTGAGTCTTTATAAACTGGAGAGCTGTATTGTGAGCTGCCTAACAATAGTTCTTGACCTGAAGTCAAGCTGCTGCAAAATGTTAAAATATTACGCTAAAAATACTGCGTTTAAGAACTTCCAGTCCTTGGATCTCTCTTATTCTTCCACACCTCAGTGGGTTGAAAATTCATGTTTTATGTGAAAGTGATGTAGATCTGTACTGACTACATGGAGCACTTCTCAAAAGGCAACCATTGTTGCTACTGATTTCCTAAATCGTTATTTCTGTTAAAACCTATGGATTTTTTCAAAGAATATTCAGAATGTGAACCTTGAAATGACTGTGTGAATACTGCGGAATGGCGGCTTTGAGAAACCCTGGTTTTTGGAGGACTAAGTAGGGGAGATGTATTCCTATGGAGGAGGAGGCGTGTGCTACTAATGCAGATTTCTCATTTGAAGATTCAATTTTAGCATAAGGAAGCGTAAGTTTTGTAGTGTACTTCTGAGGCTTTGGGCCTTGGGGGTTGAGACCTTTTGATAAAAGCTGGCTAGGACCACCAGTGACCGCTTCAACAGCACGGGGCAGTCCTTACTTGGCAAGTTCCACAACAGACCGGTAACTCCTTAGCCATAAATAGCTGATCTTGATTTCTTTCATGATCTGAAGTTTTTAAATCTTCCATTCTCTTGGGGTAAGTTCTGTATAGTTCCTATCAGAAATGCGCTTTAAAAAATAAAACATCCTTATTTCTGTTTCAAATTCAGTCAACTTCAAAGCGGTAAGAGGTATGCTGTGAACGATTCGCTTCCAGTGTAGGTAGTTACATGGTGATCAACTCACCTCTCCTTTATTTGAAGGATGTCCGAGTGTTGACTTCTCAGGTGAACGTCCACATCTTTTCTGCCTTCTGCAGAAGTCGCCTGCTCAGTGCCGGACTGGCACAGCAGAAGGGGCTTCAGAGACAAGTTCCAAAAGCTTATTTGGCCTTATGTGAAATAAATTGCAAATTTTTCTGAACTGTAAAACTAATGCCTGTGCTGATGCCTATGTGTTTGCCTCATCTAGCGATCCAGTAATTAAGTAGATGTTCTCTTGTCAATTTTCCCAAAATACAGACATTTCTTTGTATTCCAGATGCCTTTCATGGGCAGAGAGGTTCAGATTTCTCATCTGCAACTTGCTTGTTCTGTGCATATGTATGTATTGAAATAAATAGAAATAAATTCTTTCAGGGTCAGACTGTTAAAAATTTAAGTTTCCTATGCTGTAGTTATGAGCCTGAACACACCTTGATTTCAGTTCTAAGCCCAAAGCAATTCGGATGTGAGGCCTTAAAGAATCAGGTAAGGATTCAGGCGAGCCGGAGCGCCCCATCTTTCCCCAGCGCATCTGCCCGTGCCGACTGCGCTGTGAGCAGCCGGGTGCTCTCTTACGGAAATCCCGGTGCAAACAAGGTAGTGTTTTGTGACTGCAGAGGAACTCTTATCTGCATTGTAGATATTGCATGTTTTCGCTGAAAGATCTCCTGGATCTCACTTAAATGTGACTGATGATCTTGGCACTGTGATAGAAGTTGGTTTTTTTGTAATTTTTAAAGACAGCTTTATTGGGAAAAGGCAAGAAGACCCCAGTGTGATGGGAAGTTGTTCTTTGCTAAAGGTGTCACATCTCAGTACTGCTCCTATCCTGAACAGGGAGCGGAAGCGTAGTTTTTCTTCTGCATGTTTTTGCCACTGCCTTTTTGGAATCTCTCCACCAATATCTTTATTTCTTCTTGCAATAGTCTTCTGATGAATATTTCGCTAAACTAAACTTTAACCCTTTCCCAAGTGCAATAGCAAGGGAATAAAGCAGCCGAGCAAGGCTGGGGCTGCAGAAAGCCGGTGCCCTTCAGCACCGGCGGCGGGGGCCTCCGGGGCCCCGGCTGGCGCGGAAACCCGGCAGCTCCCGGGGCCGTGCTGCGAGGGAAGGAGGGACCTTCTGGTCTGAAGAAAAAAGGCTGTTGCCATGGCCGTGTCGCTCTTAAATGGCACCTTCCTAGCAACCTGCTGCTCTTGCTTTTCGCTTCTTGCTTTTTGCTTTTTAAAGCTTGATTCAAAGGTGAAATGTATCCTGAGTGAACTCGTTGAATAGAAATGTTAACTCAGCCCCACCCCCTCTTCTTCTTTTTAAGTGTTTAAGATGCATTTTAGAGAGCATCTGACAGCTGGATGACTTGACATTTTTTCATGAAGCTTGAATTTCCTGAGCAAGTAGCTGTTGCTTAAAATATTCAGGCCATGAGCTTTGAAGCTTGTATCTTGAATTTAATATCTTATTATCTTATCCTTATCCATTTAAACCAACTGATGTGTGAAGCTATGCTTTAGAAATTATAGGGAAAGTGTATAGACTGCTATCTAATAGAAAACCCGAGCCCTTTTTTTGTCTGTCTGTATTTTAAGTTCATCAGCCTCTGCACAAAAGCAACTTGATGATTGCCATTACTCAGAAAAGGAGCTCTGTTCCTATTTACCAGGAATATTTTTGCACAGGTAACCCTGGATGTTGTGGCACATTTAGACTGCCTTTTAAAAGTAGGCATTTTTTAAAGCTTTTTGAAGCAGGTAGGAGAGAGATGGAGGTTCATAGCTGCAAGCGAGTCCTTTCTCCCCCTTTACTGCTTTGGACATCGTCCCGTTTGTTTTCTTGCTTAATCCGACTTCCTATATCAAAATTTTTGCGTTGACCGTTTTGGATACCTGGGATTTAACTTTATCTGCTATATATGCTTGCAAGACTTGTCAAACTGAAATTACCCATCATATTTAAGCTTAGTCTAAATGCTTTATTATCATCTTTTTGCTAGACCTAGTTAATTATTTAGCTTAAGAAGAAAAAATTATCTTTAATATTGCTAGCCAAATATTTGCTGTTGTGCTAGTAATGTGGCCAGGCCTCGGGGAAAGGTACTGAGCTAACAGCAAAAAGCAAACGGGCAGAAACGCCGAGCGTCGCATCCAGCCCGCTGGCCGAATGGGTGCCGGGGCCCGGGAAACTTCCCTAATCCCGGCTCTGCCTGTCGCTCGCTCCGAGGCCTTAGCGCTCTAATCTTCTTCCATTGCGGGTCCCTCACTGAAAATAGGCTAAGGCTGATTATATTGTGCATTTTATCTTACATGGCTGTGGTGCATCTGTTGCGATCACCGCGTTCTCGTTTCAGCGGTGTTGACTGGTACCGGAGGTGATCTTGCCTCGTCTGACCTTTTCTGGAAAAGGATAATCTTGCAGTTATAAAACAAATCTGGATGCGGTAAGGCTGAGCAAGAAGAGATCTTTGGCGCTTAATAGCGAGAGCATCTCTAAACCCCAGAGTAAATTCATCTCTTAAATGGTTAAGGAAGTTGAAATTTAACTTAGCACCAAGCTTGATGAATATCTCACTATTGTTTCCTCATGAAACCCCATGAAACTGCTCTCTAGGCAGGTATTTTTGGAAAAAATTCAGATTGCTCTCTCTTGAATCAGTGATTCACTAAAAACACAGAAATTGTGAATATGGTGCTGGTCAGTAACCTCCCCTTTTGCTGCTATTTTTGCAATTTGTGGGGCTAATAGCCAGCTCCAACCCATAAAATGTGAAGTATACCTTCAGAAAAGCCTTTGGGCTTCTGAAATGCTCGGACCTTTGTCCAGCGTAGCATAAAAATGCTACTTGAGCTGCTGCATGAGTATTGGAAAAGAAAAACTGATGGAAGTGGATGCATAAAATGCTGGGAAGAGTAATGCTGTCCATCTCCTGGCATAGGTTACTGTTGTCTTAATGGTTTTCTCTCTTTTTATGTGATGCTGGAAGTGAATATTTACTCTGCTCTTGGTGAGATTTTGCAAAATGCAGTGTTTATTTTTTGACATATGTTCTTTTCCTTGTCCCATTTCTGCTGATGAATACTGAACAGTTTCTCTTTTCCTCCACCCTGTTTGGTAAGAGCTCGCCTTGCTTCATCAGAGTCAGTCCCTCTTCACTCGGAGAGGCTTTTTATACCCTTAAATGAATAATGTCGGATTGTAATTTTGGTAACCAGGAGATGCTGTGGTGTTTGAGCAGGAGACTGCTGCGATAAATCGGGTAGTTCATTTTAGCAGTAGTGAATTGCAAAATAAGCCGCTTCCTAAAGACGGATGGGTAGAAATAGAAATTCCTCAACATGCATCCGGCTGTTTGCGTCGCATCAGTGCCCGTAAAGCTCGGCAAGATTGACAGTCCCCTCCGGAGCGCTCATATAGCTTTGGGGCTGCAGACTTGCTGTAGACAGTCAATGCTGCAGGCAACTATGAAATTAGAAATGACTTAACGAGCAAGGCAGAGGAGCGACATGAGACTCTGGGAAGTGAATGGAACATGATTCATCCAGAAATGACATGATCTGGAAGGGATGCTGGATTTTGTTTTGTCATGTAGCTCATTAGGCTGTTGAACCTTTTTCCTTTTAACTAGAGCACACTATATTTAACCTGCCTGTTCTAAAAGAAGAATTTTCTGTAGTTCTCTGCGACAAGTTAATTTTTCTGTACCCTCAAGGCTACTCTGTCTTCCTAAAAGAGAGCAAAGACTGGCTAAATTTGCCTCCTTTCTCTGCCCTTCCCAAACTGCTGTGATTTAATAGTTGCTTTTTTTTCTGGAGGATCGTTGCTCTCTCCAGAGGTGGTTGCAGCACTGAACAGAGCGGTGTTTTATTCTTCGAGTCTTTTTTTCTGCGCAGCCTAAAACTTAAAATGCTGTAGCATTGGATTTGGCTGCCGGAGGAAAACGCGCTGGTGATTAATGAAGAAGTCGCAAGCTGGGCTAGTGGGAAAGCTGGGAAGAGAGCTGGGGTTTGCTGAGTGCCGGGGCCCCGGGACGTGGCAGCATTTGCCAGCAGAAAGCTGTCGTGGGTCCCAGATCGGCAGCCTGCGAAGGCTGGATAAAATGCTGTGCATTAATGGGATTTGGCAGGAAAAAAAGGGTTAGAGGTGTCCGAGTTCTTGATACGATGCCACGGATTCTGCCTCGACTGGCGCACGGCTTTCTGTGTCTTAAATCTTCGCTTGGTGCCAATTTAAGACATGCTGCTGCAGAATTAAATTTGTCAACAGGGCAGAAAGTCCTGGGCTGTTTCTGATTAGCAGAGAAGCAGCATCTACTCTCTACCGCTGACATGTGCAAATAATAGAAATTAGACCATTGAAATCAGTCCAGTGTGTCTGAGATGCTGGGGAAGGATGTTCTCTCCAAGTCTAAGAAAAGATGCTTCGGCTTTCTCATTGAAATAGTTTCTTTATTATTTAGGTGTGGCTGTAAAATCGAATCTTCCTACAACGTTATGCGGTTGCGTTGTAGCCTTACGAGCGTCCTACCAGTGCGGGTGGAGCCCTAGTGTCACCGCCTTTGCTCTAGCTACAGTCAGGGCTCAGGGTTCAGAGAGACAGCAAATACGAAGCCAGGTAATCGCGTTTTTAGGCAAATACTGTTGGATGGAAAGAGTATGAGAAGGGGGAGACCAGAGCAGCTCATTAAAGAGATGGGCTGTGGAGTCTTGTCTACGGGAATCGGCCTTTCTCGGGTCAGCTAAGGCTAGGGGGTCTCTAGAGCCCAGGCCAGAGGGGAGTACAGGCACCGTTTAGCAGCTTCAGGAGCTGCTTCATGAGGACAACGTGCTAGATAAGCTACTTCAGACCAGCTGGGCAAATACTGGCTTTAAGTTGGAGCAAACTCTTCTCCCTCGTTAGCACTTGCCCCAATCAACTTGCGGAGAAGAACCTGTTCCTTCTCCATCCTTCTGGCCAAGCTAAAGAGCATAAGCTCTCTTAGTCCTTTCTTAATAATAATAATGAAAGGTTTTATATCCACTGTCTGTACATCTTCCAGTCGCAAGTCCCCGTTCTTTATCGTGGAGCCCGGGATGCTCCCAGAGCGCGTTGCAGAGGAGACGGGGCCGCTGCTGCCTTGGCGCCCCCGTCGAGGGGGACTCCCTCGCCCCTTGCGCTCCCCGTCCTCTCGTCTCTTCTCATCGTACCGGCAGTTCAGTTGTCCTCGGTGGAGGATGAGCGAACGCAGCCTTTGCTTCTCTTCCAGCTCCATTTATGGCAGAAACGCCCATTAGCTCGTTGTTTTGGTTCCTTGCATTGTATTTCCTGATGTCAAACTTGTCTCTTATCTACCGTTCTCGTACTCAGAACCACCGAATTCTCGCTGGGTGCCATCCTGATGCTCTTTACTGCTTTATCTTTTAACTTTATTTCATCATCTCACCCTTCTTATTTCTGAGGTTAATAGAGTGTTAAGCATGACTTACTCTGAACTCTTGATCTTCAGGCTCTAATAGCCGGTTATGTTCCTCCAGCGCGATAATTCTCCTCTGACATTACCTAGCCGCTTGTCATTTCACCAATTCTTTATTTATCTTTGTCATTTCCTTTTGTTTCCAGTTTTCTTCACATATCCCCATGGCCACGGATAAAAATGCTTTTGCTTTCAGCTACATCAGCTCTTCCGTACTTGCTTTGTCTGGGAAATCTGCTACGTTACATCTGTTAGGTTAGCACTGTTCTGGTTTGCAGCGATGCAAACAGTTCAGCTTTCAAAATGTCACTCACACAGGAGCAGCTCTGCAAGGCCGCGAGGACTCATCAGAGCGCCTTAGTCCTGCAGCAGGGCGACTGATTCTGCTTAAATAACAGAGGAAAATTTGCATTTACATTTTATTAGCTGAGGTTCTGCTGCAGACCTAGTCGCAGGTCCGAAGCGCGTGGGCAGCAGAGAGCCATCGAAAGACCCAGGTGAGAGTGCCGGTTTGGTAGCCGAGAGTTGATGAAGATTGGGTTTTATCTGGCCAGGCTTTTGGTCGAAAAATACGTTGGTAAGCGGATTGCAGGCGGATCGCTGGCCTCGCGCCGCAGTCCTGCCGGAGCGCTTGCCCGCCGGCTCCGAGCGCGTCGGGCTTGCGGCGAGTGGGATTTCTTCCCGGCTTTCTGTCCTGACTCCGTACCCGTGATCTCCTTGAGCACCGCTGCAGAAAATGCTGCAAGAAGATGCTGAGTCTCAGGAGGTCATTCTGAAAGGTAAAGTGTTCGGTCAAGTTTAAAATCTGAATGTACTGATGCACTGAAAGCTGATTTCATAACTGCAGGGTCTTTCTGCAAAAGCCAAAGGTAGGAGAAAAAAAAAAGCTTACTAAGAGTGTCTCCATGATATTAGTGTTTATGCCTTTCTGGCAGTTTTCTGTTGGGATTCCTTCCCCGAGCTGGCGGCCAACTCACTTATACACTCGGGAGTGACCGGAAGAATAAAATCTTCTGCTTAAATACTCACAGTGTTTTTTGCAGCCTCCCCGCTGGTGGTGCCCCGGGCAGGGTGATCGCCCCGTCCGGAGGCCCGTATCGCTCCGCTACGGATGCATGCGGAGCACGGGAGATGCATTTACGGCACATGGCACAGCGCAGCCGCTTAACTGTGTTTCAAGGTCAAAGTTCCCCTTCGCTGTCATGTTTTTGCCTGAAACCAGAACAAAGCCGAAGACTCGGCCGCAGACAGCCGCGGGCCCCGGCCGTCTCCCCGCCACCCTGGCGACGTCCGGGCGGCTTACCGTCAAACGGGCAGCGCGGAGAGCAAGCAGCGTCAGCCGTGTTTGTTTAGTTTATTTAAACTCCTCCTTCCCGAGGAGTTTAACAATTCCTCGAGCACCGGCCGCCTCTCGACGCGGCTGCAAATTCGGGGCGTCTCGGAGGAGCGGAGCCGGCGTGGCGTCTCGCTGCCCGGGCACCTCGCGGCACCGGCGCCGGCTCCTCCGGTGCTGCGGAAATGGCTGCGTGCTTTCATGTCCTGCCTGTCATCAGTTTGACACTAGCTGGAATTAATGACCATAAAAATATATTACGAACGTGGCAGAGATATTTCTCTTGACTGCTCCTGATTCCTTGTGTGAGCTCGCTGCTTCTGCCATGGGATTTTAAAAGCAGAAAGTAGGTCACGGCGATGCGTGTGAACACAGGCTGAGAAACAGGCTATAATCTCAGCATTAAACAAACATGACTGTAATGCCGAAGGGAAATTTTCTATTTTAAGCACTTATTTCCATTATCATTATCTCCTGCCGCAGAGCGAGCATATGGGGCCTCCGGCGCGCGGGCACCCGCCGACGGCGTTCGGGGAGCAGCTTCGCCAAAACGGTGTCACTCCCGAGCGAAACCGGTCGAGAAGGGCAGTTCCCACGTCTGGGCGAAGCAGGCAGGGAAAGGGTGAAAGTGCCGAAATATGTAGGTCAGAAGAAATGAAGCATTTTGAATCTAAGTAGCAGTCACGCAGTAGTGGTAGATGGGGATGGAGTCGCTAACATCTTGTGGCTGAACATGAAGCAGCATTACGTTAAAATTTCGGGAGCTGCTAGACACTGTGCGTATTTATGATGGGTCACTGGTGCTCTTAGCGGCTTCCTTCTTAGCAGCTCTCAGCATCTTTCTGTTTGGGACAAGGGTTGGCTTTCAGGCTGGAAACACCTCAAGTGGAGCGGTTGGGTTTTCATTAGGAGAAGGGTTAATAAGGGAGCTGGTACCATCTCGATTGCCTGTTTGTACTTGCAAGAAGTGAGCGAAGATAAAGCGAGAAGGTGAGTCTGAAAGCAAATAGGTGATAAAGTGGCTGTTTTTAGGCAAGCAAGGTATGAGCAGGAGGGAGAAAAGGGCAGCGAACTTAGGGGTTTCCTGACTCTGAAGATATTTAAGCTAAGTCCGTTGGGAAGGTGACCCGAGTAGTAAAGCACGTGAACTAGTACTTACTGGAAAAACTAGTGAAGGCAAATTATTTGTGTGCATGGAAGATGCTTGCGGAATACTATTAATATACGGCTGTGTCAGGAATCCTCTAAAAGCTCTGGAAAACAAGGAATCTCATAAAGAGGGAGCAGGGACTTGTAGCAAGTCATTTTGCAACTCGAGCAGTTGCAAAATGACTTGCAACTGCTGAAGGACGTAGAAGGCAAAGAGAGGAGGCTTTTTACGCAGCCTCCGCGTTGACCCGGCGGTGACGTACGGCAGGGTCGGCCGCGGAGGCTGATGTCTCGGGGGACGGGGACGGGGCTGGAGGGGCCGGCGAGGGCGGCAGGCACGGCGCCTGCTTTGGGGGGAGGGAGGGAGGGGGTGAGGGGCTGCGGGGTTGCGTCCCAGTTTCCATTCATGAACAGATATGAAAACACATGATAAAACAGCCAGTTTATGACCATCTAGAGTATAGTAGGGTGATAAACAGGACACGTGATCTGGAAATGGTCTTTCAAGCCACTTTTTGATGGGGAAGCAGATGAAGTAGATAAGGACAGATGCAGTTTGCAGCTGCCTTCTTCTACATGACCAGAGTTTCCCAAATTACTTACGAAAGATTTTTAGAGAAGACGGCCAGTTTCGTGCCCTCCTTGGTCAGAAGAGTGGCTCCTGAGAAGTTCTGCCTGGTGGGTCACTTCTGGTGGTTGGCCGCGCAGCTCGCTGTGCGACTGCTGCCTCTGCAAAGAGCCCGCTGCAGAGGGTAGCGAAGCAACAGGGGCTCTAAGTGCTTTTATGTTTTTGTGGTTGTGCTCTTTTCTGGTCCTGATTACGTTTGAAGGAAGGAGTCGGCAGAGGGGCACTCAGAAGTTGTCAGGAGACCGTGCGGCGGTTGCAACCGATCGCAACCGCAGTGCGTCTCGGCACGGAGGAGCGCCGGCTGTGCCGTCGCGGGAGCGCCCAGTGCACCAACTTGGAGTTATTCTGCTCCAGTTGCTTTTGATGATAACTCAGCCGGATAGCTCTATCCAGCTTTTGTCGGGTAGACGGACTCAAGAGAGTCTAGGGACACCGCAAATACGATGTTCAGCAGAGTCATGGAAAAAGTTGAAATCTGATTTTGTTTAGTCTCGGAGAAGTTGGTGAAAAGGGTGGTGACTGGGTAGTCTTTGTCTCCTATGGGAATAGGATGGGAAACAGTAATGGCTGGAGTTGAAGATTAAGAAACACTCTGTGTCAAATGAGAAATTTGGAGGCTTTTTTTAGTGATAGTTTGGGTAAACATGATCTAGTCTCAGTGCAGAAGGGTAAGGTCGGAGTTGCTCAGCACAAATTACCAAGTCATCGTCTGATGTTGTGTAAGCGTTACTTTCTTTAAAATTTTATTGGCTTTTCATACTTCAGCTATTCCTTGAACGCCTTCTGTGGATGGTGGATTTCCTTGGGGAGGTGTGGGGGGAGCAGTGTGCTGCAGAGTGGTCCTGCTCTCCACCTAGTCACTGTCTGCTGCGAGGTGGCCCCGTAAAAAACATCTGTGGGGCAGCAGTCACACATCAGCTGTTCGTGCACAGCGTTTAGATATCCTGCTCATTCCCAAAATGTCTGGGTTGCGTGTCAAGAACTTGCGCACCTTTTCTTGTCCCCAGGACTTGGCCTTTGTCCCTTCTGAGCCATGGGCATGTTCCGTTAAACCTGCAATAGCTTCCTGGTATGTGTCTAAATGGGAGGGGTGGCACCTTCCCAGCTCTAGGAGATGAGACCTTCTCCTTGAGCACCTAAGGTAACGTCTCTTATTCCATGGGCAGTCCAGAAATAAACATCCTCCTGGAGCCCAAGGATCTGGTGTCTCTCTTTGGTGCCATTTCTAGTCCCCACCCACATCCCCAAAGGTCTCCTGCTGTTTAGGAGACTTAGATTGCTCCAGAGGAAAAGGCCAGACAACCCAAGCTCCGACAGCCCAACAGAGCCGCGGTCCATGCCTTCCTCTCCGGGCCGGAGAGGCTCGAGCACCGCAGCTCAGCGCCGGCTTAGCTGGATGAATCTTCAGGCCGCTCCTTGCACCTCGTCCTGCCCTTCGGCTCTTCCTGCAGACTCCTGCTCCGAAGCACCGTTTGAGGTTTTGACCCTTGGTTCCCCTGGAGCAGGGGGCATCTTGTCCGAGCGTGCCAACCCCGCTCGCCCCAGTGCCGGTGCGGCAGGGACACGGCCTCCCGCCTGGGGCAGCGGCGGGGCATCACCCCTGCGATGGCGGATTGGGGTGGCACCAACCTGGTTTCTGGACAGGCTTTTTATGCCCGTCAGGAACCAGCAAAATTTGCAAATACACTTTTGCAAGGTTTCTTTAATTTTGAGGCTGGATCCAAGGCCGGGGAACCGGGAATGCATTAGCTGACTCAACCTGGGGATTATCTGGGGGGAGAGAAGTTCTGCAAGGGCAGATGCTCTGCTTTAAAATCTCTGCATCTTCTGCTGCCTGTTAACCAGGTTGCTATTTTCTACATCAATTTGGTTTGAGCTATTCACTGCCAAGGCTATGGAAAATCCCTCAGCTTTGTGGAGGCATCTTAAGTGAAACAAAAAAGGCTGTTATAGTTGCGTTACTTAGCCCTCCAAAATCTCATTAAAAATAAAACCCAAGAATAGCAGAAAGGAAAATATTCCATCGTGTTTCAGGCTTTAAAACGCCTGGTGACACGGGTGGTGTTCTGTAATCCTCCTCCTCTTCCAGAAAACAAGAGTGTCATTCTCTTAATTAACTTCGCAGATACCTACTGTGAATAGCACTTCATGGGCGAGAGAAATAGCGCTATTTTGTTTATCCGTGCCTATGACAACACTGTGGAAATAAACCTCTCTGAAGTGTCTTTTGTATAGAAATAGGTCTTCAAGTGCCTTCGTTATTTAAAAAAAAAGTAGAATCTGCCCCTGACGGGCTGGTGTCTCGTGAGCCAGGTGTCTTGCTCATGCACAAAACAGCTCAGAAACGGCTGTTTGGCTGTTCAGCTCCATGTTAACTTTGTTTTTTATGTTCCAGAGTTCAAGACTGAGCTGGGTCTGGGCAGTCTCTTTCCAATCTGCCAGGTGCCCCGTTGAGTAACGCCTGCTTTCTCCCATCTTGAGACTGACCACGCTAAACTGTGGGCAAAAAATAATGCTGATCGGCTGCAGAAAGCGGGGGCTTTTGCTTTGGGTGGATTCTTCTTTCCCCTCTAGTTTTTAGGTTGGGCATGCAGTGAAATGCCATCGTTGCAGAGAGCTGAGTGCCCATCCGCGGCCCGGAGGGAAGCATCGCTTGTGTAGCTCGTGGGCACGCCTGGATCTGCTGGATTTGGGATGGAGAGGTCTAGAAGGGGATTTCTGATGTCCTGCGCTGCAGTCCGGAGCGTTGTCGGTTCAGGAAAGGCCGGTGCTGCCAGTCGTGGTGCTGAGGGTTTTTAGCCTTCTAGGTTATATAATAGTGCAGAACCTTGGAAGAGGGAAAGCAAGCAAACGTTCCTCGAGTTGCCAGCACCATCCGAAATTCCCTGTTCCTGATCATCCTTTTCCTGTCCAGCTCAATGGTGGGGTTTAATTTGCTTCGTGTGGCGACAGTCAGTTTTGCGGTAATCCCAGGCAGATCTGATCTGAGCACTGGTTCCTGAGAGTTTAGCGTTTGTCTCCTGCAAGGACAGAAGTCTTTTCCCCCAGAAGCAGCAGCTGAAATCCCACCGGGCTTGGCCGGCCGGGGGGACCCTGGGAGGGCTCTCGTCCCCACCCCCTGTTCCAAGTGGGGACCTGTAACTCTTAGAGGGCTTTTTGTGCATCTGCTTTCCTTGCTCTCCCTAGAAGAGATGATCCTGTGGCGTGATTGGAATAATTGCTCACTATGAAGCAATCTTGGGACTGAATTTCCCTTGCCTTGCCTTTCGTTACAGGTAGGGAGCACAGAGCAGGCGTTGTCGAAAGGATGATTAACGTGTCAAAACATGCTCTATTAAAGCTGTCCTACAAACAGGCCTCTTCAAACATCTTTGAATTCAGGGGTTCTTCTGAAAAAACTCAGAATTGCTTCGTTGTGAAGATGCGTAGTCAACCGTGGTGAAGTCTGGTGTGTGTTCGTGTGCTCCCGTTGACCAGAGCTGTCTGACGGTGTTTCTCAAACCCTTTTTTTTCAGTTAGTACCTGCAGTGAAATAATGCTTTTCTTATTAGTGCTCTCTCTTGGGTAAAAGTCTTTAGAACATGCATGAACACAACTACTTTTAGTTTTTGACACTTTTTTGTTCTTGGTTTAAAGCTCTAAGACTGACTTTAATGTGATTTATAATTACAGAGACCTGTTGCAAGCGGGAGACCGTGCTGCAGGGCCGGCCGGGGGTCCCGGGGCCGCTTGCCCGCGCGGGTCTCCTGGGTTCGAGTTCAGTCTTCTGCTGTTTTAGGGAATCGTTTCCTAAATCCCTGTAATTCTCTGATCGGTCTTCACCCAGCCGTGATACCGGTAGCCCCGACGGGCTTGTCGCTGATGTCTTTTTGGGCAGTATGCCGAGAGGCAGGCGCAGGGTGGTGCAGGTTTTCCTTCCCTCCCATGCTCATGGACTTTCTTCTTCTTCTTCTTCACCAAAAGGTAAAACTCTTCATGGACAGGAGTCGTTAGACTTAAAACTGATCCCCGTGCGATGGGATCTGTGCGCTTACTGGCGCTCTAGGATTTGGTGCATTTGGTCAAGTATTGTTGCTTTTCCAAGCTGGGGCTCCTTCACGGTTGGATGTTTTTCCTTGCAGGCTGAGACCCGAGAAGAAGAGATCATTATAGATCGAGCAGTTAGCAGCGTCCTCGCTCTCCCGTCTCGCCGCGGGTGGGAGCGGGCAGCGTGGACGATCTTAACCTGAGTGACGGGCTGATTTTTGGACGTAAAAATCTTGGATTTAAAAGTGACAAGCCAGCTTTTTCTCAAATTGCTCGTGCAGTAACTTCTCGGCGATGGTGCAGCAGCCGCCCCGTGTCCTGGGCTACGGCCCCCATGGAGAGCAGCTGATGTCCTACGTCCTCAAGCTCAGCGTTTATGGCAGTCTGCGGCCGTGAAAGCTTCCCGGTTGCCCTTCCGCAGCTGGAAATGCCCCTGTCCTTTCCTGAGCAAAAGGAAGCAATTCCCCCCACCCCCCCAGTCTGGAATAAAACCTCACCAGTTTGGCTGCTTTGCTGGACACGTTCTTCCCTTCCAAGCCTGCCAGCTTGGTGCCGTTGTGCGGGTGGGTGGGTGGGCTTGTGTATTGTTTTTTGGGTTTAATTTAATTTAATTTTTTTTAAAGGAAAAACTTCTTTGAGTCTTGAGCTCTTATCTTCCCTGGTAATACGGGAACGTATCTAGACAGGGTTACTATCGATCTCTCTATCTCTCTGGCGCGGCAGCCGAGGGGCTCGCGTGGGGCACAGATAGCTTCAGATCGCTCCGCTATAGGAGCGAAGCTCTTAAGCTCCCCTTTTTTTTGTTTGCTTGGTCTAGTGCTAGTGGGGGGCATCCCACAGCCACAGGCTCGTTAATTTGGAAGATAACTTAACCTCTAGCTGCAGAGCTGGTCAGCGACCTCTGGAGATCAGGCTCTGCTGCGCGAGAAGGCTGTATCGGGGTGATCCTCCGCTGCAGGAGCCGGGCAGCGCGGCACCGGTCCCCTGCTCCGCGTGGGCGGCTCAGAAACGTCCTTCTGTTTGCAAGTATGTCGTTTATGGTAGTCTTCTTTAAAACTAGACCTTGCATTGGTTTATATTATCAAGGGGCACAACCAGATTTCCAGCTATCTGCAAGGTTTAGTACCCAAAAGCACTGCTTTGCAGGTTTGTAGGGTCCCTCAAATCGGTATTTTGTATTGGGTGCAGCGTCTGTTGCTGTATTAATGGACGCTTCTCAGGAATGGTCCTGGAAAGGACCGTGTGGGGAGTCTGCTCATTTCTGTTTGCTCCTGTCTGTTGTATTTGCATGTTGTATGTGCTGGGAAGCACTGGCTGGGAATAGCCGTGGGCTTTTGGCCAACGCGTGTTTCGGTGAGTGGCAGCGAGGTGTGAGCCAAGGGAGGGTCCCCTCCGCCGCAGGCACATGTCCTCTTCTGCACCAAAAAAAGAAAAAGAGAGGAAAAAAAAAAAAGAGGGAGAAAGTTATTCCTCTGTTTTCAGCTGTTGTGACCCTCATTTTCTTTTATGCTCTGTCCCTGCAGGAGATGATAGTAGCAAGGTGACAAAAGTAGATTTTACTTGAAATGTTATGGAGCTCAATCCGTGTGCTTGGGATGAGCTGGAGCTTGGGTCTGGTCCAGAACTTAGTCATCTTCAGGACAGTTCCCCCAACCTCTCCTAACTTCTCCCAGGTCTCTTCCTCACCCTGTGTTTTGCCTTTTTGAGCATTTTATAGGCAATCGAATGACAGGTTCCTGTCCAGAGGAATTTGCAACAGAATTTAACTGAATCCCCCGCTATTCTGCACTGCGAGTACCTGTAAATAATAATGTCTCTTGACGTGTATAATGACGCTCTGTCTGCAAAGTATTTTGCAAATCTGAACGATCACAGTCTACCTGAATAAAATAAAGACAGTTAAGTTGTCAGCGTCGAAGCAGCCCTCAGCCCGTGGCAGTGATCGGCACTGCCCACCCTCGTCCTGCGGCCGCGCGCCGGGGTCGCTGCCTCCGCGCTCGCCTTTCCCCGCTCTGCACACGTAGGTATTCCCGAGTAGCTACGGAAAGCGGAGCTGTCCTAAAGCTCGGCCTGGCAAGCGTGTGCATCCCCTCCGCTGAAGTCAGCCGTGTCAAATTTAGTCATTTAGCAGAATAACAGCTAAAAGCCCCTGGCAGAAAGTCGGCGTGCCCTTGCCAGATCGGAAGCGCTTGAGGACGCTGGAGCATCCGCGGGAGGCTGTCGCGGGAGCCGGGATGGAGTCGCGCCGCTGATGGTCACAGGCAGAGGTGACTCAGAAGCAGATCTTCCCTGCTTCCTTCTGATGGTGTTTGTGCAGACGTGAGCAAGGAAAGGATCTTGTGTTTGCTGCAATTATACTGCAAATTCCCGTTCTCTGGGCATATAAAAGTGAAAAGTAGAGTTAGATCAGTGCATTAATAGGAACTCTTCTACGGTCATGAGCTTCTATTAAAGCATCACGCTGTTTCCCTTAGTCATCGCCTGTCTCGGTGCGTCGGTGCCCAGGCTGCGGCTGACGGGCAGCGTCGGTTGTATCTCGGTTTCCCGGGTTTCCCGTCTCGCAGGAGGAGACGGACGGGTTTCCGCTGCGTTGCTGGTTCGGTTTCTCCTCCGGGACGGCCGGGTCCGAGGACCGCTGCTGCGAGCAGTCATACGCATCGTCTGCCTCGTCTCCGCTTTCCGATCCAGGTCTTTTCCGCTCAGCTTATATACCAGCATTGTATTATTATTATTATTATTATTATTATTATTATTATTATTTTGTTCCTTCTGTATGCTAACGTCATCTCTGCTTTTGGTAACTGCAGTTTTGCGCTGGATTAAGGGTTTCTTCCGGGTATCTTTTGATACAGCTCAGGAAAAGAAATTGATACTGCCTAATCTTCTAAGTGGTGTTAGCCCAACTGAAGGTAAAAAAAAAAAAAAATTATATATATATATATATATATATATATATATTTATTTATTTTTATATATATATAAATATATATATATATAAATATATATATATATATAAAAAAATATATAAAAAGCATAAAGAGACTGAGTGGCAAAAGTGTTGAATATGCTATTGGGGGATAAGAGAAAGTGTTTGTATTTATTATTTCTATCTGGAAGAAACTGGAAGCCGGTTTGAAAGTCTGATGTTACTGATGTAAGCGTTGGCAGAGTCAGGCCTCCTTAAAACTGAACATTCAGCTGCCAAGTCGTGGGACCGGGCGCTTGCCCTGAGCCTTCTTGCTCCATTTGTCACGTTTGGAAACTTCAGGGCTTGTATTTCTGTTTTTCCTGCAACTACCGGATCTAGAAATTTCTTTGCCCAAAAGCTGAAGCCACCGTGCTCTTTTACCTCCCGATTAAGGCTGCGAAAGCGTCACCGTAGAGCAGCCAGCGCTGCGGTCCGGAAACTGCCGCCGCTCCGGTCCCAGCGCCTTTCCCTGCTCTGGTTTCCTGAACACCTTCGACCTTCTTGCAGGGCCTTCAGGAGGAGGCTGCTCTGCGTGTCTTTAAATGGCTTTATTTTACATGGTCTGATTTCTTCCCCGTTTCCGTGCATCTTCCCTGCGTCCCTGCTGGAAGGACGCCGGGTCTCCCGCTGCTCGGGGCTCTTCGTCTCGGAGCGGGAGCTCTTAACGTGAGCCAGCGAGAAAGAGCAACGTCTTCCTCGCTCGAATATGAACCATCAGGCTTAGATTTAGAGAACCAGCTTCACTGGAAATTAGGGGGAGATTAGGTTAAATGTGGGGGGCTCTGCCCGCTCTCTCGAGCGGAGCCTCTCCCCGCGGAGGGGTGGGAGCTGCTGGCCCGAGCTGCCCGCGCTTGGAAATCAGCAGCCCAGGATGTGGGAATGCTCCAGTCCTGGTTTCACATATGTATCAAGATGCTGAAATTCCAGTTACTGTTCCTTATATTTAAGGATTTGGATTAGATCAGGAGAAAACGAAATGTTCTCCGTCTCTAGCACAGCTAACGATTCGTGTGATCTGTTGCCTTTTGAACGTCATACCATAAACTAAATTTCTTAGTTTACTGCCTCACTTCTGACTGTGTCACTTTTTCTCTTAATTTCAGTATTCCCAGGAGAAATCATGGACGAAAGCCTGGCTTATGAAGAATTTTTTGATCGCAATGACGCCTGTACGATGGATGACAGAGACCTGTGCTTCGAATCGCAGCCGGTGTTCAAGCCCATGGAGATGGCTGGTATGACTGAGTAAATCTCAGCGTTGTCGCATCAGTTATTTTAAAGGTTATATAACATGGCAAAGCCCTGATGTCTGTCCCTAGGGTGGCTTTATTCTCGTGCCATGCGCTCGTGCTGATGTTCCTTTGCCTAAAACGCGTAACATCTTGACACCAGAGAGTTAACGTCGCACCTCAAGCTCCTCGCTTGCCTGGGAACGCAGTCTAGCTAGTTAAAAATGGAGTTGCTGGTCGAGGATTTAGTGTTTAGAGCGCGGGTGAGCAGATTTCCCTCTGGCTTGGCTCTCACCGTGGGGGTTGCGGTCGTCTCCTGCAGTTCCAGCACTCCCAGGCACTGCAGCTTTCCATGCAAACCCAGCCCAAATTGTGTACAGCCGAAAACTAGTCCTCCACCGGCTCTCAGAAACGCCGGTTCCAGCTGTCGCATTGCCGTGTCTGCAATGCAGCTCCGTCTGCTCCAGCAAGCAGTCCCGTACAGCCGCCGGCTCCCCGGAGAATTAGATGAACCTTGTGTGACTTGCATGTAGGCACCTGCAGAAAGATCCCCTTTCACCCAGCAAGACTTAGTATTGAGAAAACTGGCAGGAAATATTTGCCAGCTCTTGAGAGTGTGAGAAATATATGTGCTGCCCAGATTATAACAGGAAAGAGGACTGGGAAAGATCTTAGTTGAAACAGGATGAAACTTGATTTTCTTTTTTTCCCCCCTAGCATTGTAGACTTGCTTACTAAATTACTTTCTTGCTGTCTGAATCTCATTTACACAGAGATTCTGTGACAAAACTCTACACTGTCACAGTGGTAAGGAATGATGAATGGAACAAAAGCAACGCTGCTTCCAGAAACGCAGCTTTTCTCCCCATTGTTCTGTTGGATGAAAGAACGGCGTGTTGGTGCCGTTGTGCTCAATAGCCAGATGATAAACCAGCCTGTTAGGAGCAATTTCTATACCTAAGGCTTTACCCAGTATTCTCTGGGCCTGGATGAACTGAATCTGGGAGTTATCTCTTGCATAAAACCATGTTTCTTGAGGTTTCATGTCCTTAGAGCACCTTGGGCATGTGTATGCATAATGTACACTTCAGTATGGAAGTATCCCTTGGTACTGCTCTTCCCGGCGCTGGGCAAACACTAGCTGCTCTGCAGAGATTAGCAGGTTCACGTCGCTGAGCAGAGGGATCAGAGAGGAGGAACTTGTCAGCAGAAGCAGAAAAACGTGACCAGCAGGCTCGTATAGGTCTTTGGATTTGTTCCATGCTTTTATTCATGCTCCTTGGAAAACGGTAGGATAATTTCCCTCTCCAGGAGTGAATCTCTGGTCAGTGCTGTTAGGGGTCTCCCAGCCAGCACTGCTGTAATTCCTGGTTCCTCGGGCAGGACCGTGGTAACTGCCAGCTCAGCTTAGTTTCTGAAATACTTTGCAATTTCTGTGAGCAGGTTAGAAAGGGTGCGTCGGAGCCTGCTCTGCTGCGGGCTTTGTTATGTGCTAAAAACGCTGAGTTAGGAGCTGGCAGTGGGATCCGATGCTGTAAAACTGACAGTTATGACCTTAATCTTGCATATATTTTACATGCTACCTATGAGAAAAAGACTTGTTTAAAGATATTACTGTAATACAGAGTGAATTTAACTCAAGCATTGGCTGATTGCTTGCAAGCTTTAGAAGTGCCGTAAGGTACCAGGGTTCATTGCTGTAAGTGCAGGTAAGTCGCTGAGCGGGAAGAGATGCTGCTTTAAATGATCTAAAGTAACATGCTGTTATTAGTCCACAGTCACTGGCAAGTCCGAGCTGTGTACGAACAGCAAAGGGTTGGAGTGTCTATGGGAGTAAGCTGAAGAGAAATTAATTTTCATAAAAGTTTTGTCAATCTTATCTCTGGCTTTCTGGAAACAATATTCTCTGATTCCTCACATTTGTCTGGCTTTACAGTATTCTTACCAAGCTGTAAGTTTTGACACAGTGGAGAATCGTCTCAGGGCTCGTTTACTGCAAGCACTGATAAGTTACTAAATTGGCACTATCCCATCCGTGCAATTCGTCCTTACCCCTCTGCCTTGCGTCTGCAGCCGTGGCGTGTTCGGCTGGAAGCCCCCGTAGGGGATCGGCCTCGCTTCCCTGTCCCGCAAATGCTGAGACGTGAGCCGGGGCGCGGGCTGCTGTGGTCTGGGGAGGATCTTTTGGAGGGGAGAATAAGGTTGAACCGTGACTCCCTCTGTGCCCCATCTCCCTCTGTCGCAGAGGCAGAATTTAGTCTGTGTCTCCCTTTTTTGCCAAGTCGTCTAAGCCCTTGGCAAAGCGAAGGACCATCAGCATCTCTTCTAGCTCTTTAAATCTGTTTCAGCCATAATGCCCTTGTTTTAGCTGATTGAAGAAAAGTCAGTTATTTGGTCATGGTTATATCGTTTGAAACAGCTTGGAATTAAAAATTTCTTAAGTTTACACTGAAGCAGGACGTTGTCTTAGCATTTCAAATGGTCCGGTAGACTTGTAAAAGAACTCCTGGAGCTCCCCGATGCTGATGTTTCAGAGCCCAGTGTGTGGGTAAACGTTGGAGGTTTTGCTGTCTTCCCCTCCAGCAGTGTGCTGATATAAATATGGATAACAGCTTTGAACTGAATCCCTGTTAATTGTGCATAACCTGAAGCAATCTGCCTGATGGTTGGAAATCGGTGCGTGCCAGCCGTTTCAGGAATTTGGCATTCCTCAACTCCTGGATGATGTAACATGTGAGATACGGCCGTGAGAAATGTCCCTTGTCTGCAGGAGGTCGCTTGAGTCAAAGCCTCTCGCTGCCCAGGGAAGGGTGCAACGTGCACCAGCGGGCAAGATGGGCGGCATCATCAGACCTAGGCAGGTGTGTGAACCAGAGTTTGGTTAAATAACCCAACTCCTGAAGCACAGTGTGGTGCTTGGTGCTCCTCTCCCTTTGCTTTGAGTGACCGCGCTGATTGCTTGAGGGGCCAGGAGACGTGGGCACGCAAAAAATAAAATTTGCCAAAAAGGACTTTTTTCTTGTTGAATTCTCCCTGCTGAAGTGTTGTCTTTTGGAAATGGCACAGATATATCCAGCCCAAGGTGACGCTGGACAACTTGCAAATGTGGCCTGAGGTCCCGACAGCCTGACCAGTGTGTCTGCCCAGAGCTAAGGGCGAAGGCTGCTCGTTTGCCGGAGACACTGAGGACTACCTTACTTTCCTCTCTGGCCTAGAAGTTGCTCTTATGTAATATAATACCATTATATACTAATTTTTTTATATATATATATATAGAGAGAGAGAMTGTATGTGTACACATGTGTATGCATGTACATATACACTATAAAATTTATATATTCTATATTCTGTATATAATAAAATAATGCACTAGCTGTAACAGTGGCCTAGCAGTCAGTGTGCTGCTCTCGGGGAAGAGCCCAGCTTGCTGTATGGGCTGTCGTGGTGTTGCTGAGTTAACTGAGCGCAGTTCAGCTGCTGATCCAGAGCCCGGTTGGCTGTATGTGTCCATCCGTTCAGGAATTCGTGCTCCTTCAGGGAGAGAAGGAGACAGGGCATGCAGCAGTCATAATCTCAATTTTAGTCAGTTTTGCCTGCTAAGCAGTTTGAGCAACCGTGTTTCTGCTGGGCGTAAAGTCTGAACTGAGGGCATTTGCCCTTGGCAAATAATCTTGAAAGCAGCCTTCCCTCCAAAGCCCCTCGTCCTGCCATCGCTGCTTCTGGAGCAGTGGTGGTGTCAGGCGAATCTTCATCTCTGTTGTGTTTTAAATAATCTCGCTCTGTACCACTCTTCCTCCCGGGTAGTAACGCGGGCCGTGTTCTTGTCGTCCGTCAGACCCCTTCGGCATGCACAGAGGGGAGAACCTGCCCGAGCTGTCGTTTCCTGCTGACATGCAGCACGTGCCGATGTTCGCGGACCACGTTGACATCCATGGTGAGCTCCTCCGCACGTTTGTCCCTGATGTTCAGTTTTCAGTATTTTCTTTATTCAGGTCATGTACTGAAAGCTCTTAAGCTGATAAATGCACAGACTGTAGATTCTCTTCACATGACATTTTTATGCCTAAAAACACTGAACAGCTACTTCCAAAAAGGTTTTTTTTTGAAGTATACTTAAATAGAGGGAGATAGGACATTCAGGAAAGTTGAACCGAAGCTGGAGTTACAGGTGGCTCTTGTCTTTATGGCTAGAAACCAAATACACGTGAACTTTTTCTACAAAGTGGTCTTTAGCATTTGGATTAGTTCAGCTGATGAGATTATCAAACAAGAATTCATGGGAGAAGAATGAGAAGCAAAAGGGAAATAATTTACACTGTGCACTGTGTGTAATTTTTGAAGGTAAACTAGTTGGGAGATTTACTTGCAAACTTTATGTAGACTGTGAGCAGAACAGAATAGTTAATTTTCCAAGTTTGGAGAGGAGTCTTTAAGGCTAGCAAGGTGACTGACAAATGGCCTCTTATTTCGTTAGCACCACATGCGCCTATGATGGTACCTGATCAACCTTTCCTGGGGTCCCCGTATTCTCCTGCAGAAGTTCTAGATCCATCAGCCTTTATTGGCCTGGATTCGGCTGCGGTATATCTGCAAGACACAGCAGGTGAGAAACGGGTGTTTTGCTGCTGCTGTCCTATTTACCAGCTGGGTTCAAAGGATGTGCAGATGGGAAATCTTGACGTGCTAGTCCTAAAGAACTGTTGCAGGGAGAGTTATTACATAAAATGAATCACGATTAGAAAGTATCCCATTGGAAATGACAGTTTTTAATCAATATGATTTTCTGGAAGGAGAAAATGGAGATGAATAGGAGATGGATATGCTATTGGGCAAAGAACCAGGGGGCAAAGGTCCTGGGGTTAGTGCTGGTTACAACTCTTCTCTGATGGAAGTTTTTACCAATAATAATCACATAAGAACATGTTCTGGTGCCATTCTGAAAGTGAACTGATGAGTTAGTTACTCAAGGATGAAGTCACAAAACAGCAGAGCCAATACCTTGAGCAAAGATGCGCTGGAAAAATGGAGCAGTCTTAGTCTGGGTGGCAGGACTAAACGTGTGTGTTTTCCATAGTGCCTGAAGAACACTGGATGGGAGCTCAGCATGCTGCAAAGGGACCAGATGCCACTTTCCTTGTTGAGCCACCAGGTAAAAATAGTTCTGACTCGATCTACAGGTGCTGTGTCTGGAGACTTTCTGAACACCAGAAGCAGATTCTGTCCTTGTCTCCCTTTTCACGAAGCAAAAGGCACTATCGGGGTGATCTGGAACCTGATCAAGAACAACCATTCTTTCTGGTTCTCAAATCAGTTTCCCATAGAAATGTGTGTTTTAGAGATACGTTACTTAGAGCATTAATTAAGCATCAAGTGTGTGTTAAGAGGTGGGAGGAATATATATAGACTGTTTACTCTAATTAAGGATAACAGATTTAATGATGACACTGTCAATATTATTAGGATATCTCAAAATAGCAAATTTCTCCAGATAAAATAGCTATATATCCTAGTCACGACAGCTGTATGCAGTTCCATGCCCAGTCATCAGTAGATATCAGTGGCGTCCTCTTTTGGAGACGTATCCTGTAGCTTGGGCTTTGACCCCCTGAAAACCTGCCCTTTCGTGGGTTTGGGCACGTGAAGTTTGCAGATGTAGAGGTTTGCAGAAGAGCTGTGTTCAACAACAAGCTTTATGGATTCCAGATTGCGTTTCCATTCTCTGTATTGTTTCGTACCAGTGAAGGTACTATAAATTTCAGCTGGGAGGCGAGCTCGGCGTTCCTTGACACTAAAATAATAAATGACGTGAATGGATTTATTCTAAAAAAGGAGCTCTGTAAAACTGGAGCTTTATTACTCTGAGATTCCAGTCTCTGTACACGCTGAGACACAAATCTGCTGATTTCAGTGAGAAGTCACATCACTTGTGTTTACCCTTTTTAAGGGTCAGTGCAGCTGAGGGAACCAACAAACATAATATTGGCTCTTGCATAATCAACAGAATTTTAAATTAAATTCTAATTACAAAGCTGTGTACACTGTCCAATTATCTTTAAACACTGGTTACAGCTTAATCTTTTGAAGCTTCACTAAGGACCTAATTATGTTGCAGTTGCGTGTCTGTTACGATATTTGACCCACAGTGGTATCATTGTTGCTCATCTTGGTGAACAAGCCAGGAGGAGATGAATTTAACACTGGTCCGAGGTAGGAACTGGTTCTGGAGCTGGTGGGTCTGACCAGAGCTCGGGGTGGAACTGTGATGCTTCACAGCTAAATGTTCTTCAGCTTTGCTACAGCAGTTGCTTTGCTCAGAATACAGGTGTTGTCTTGGGTCTCGCACAAATTAATTTTCTGAAAATTGATGATATAAGCAGATTCTGGTTTTTGTCCTACGTACCTGGGATGTGAATGTGGGGGACCTTTCTCACCAGGATTGCTGCTGTGGTCACTATAGACGGCAGCACCTGGGGAGGGCGATGCACATCTTGGCTGCTCCAGAGGATAAAGCTATTTGCTGGAGATCTTTCCGTTTGCTTAACCAAACTTCCGTCCTTACGCCCAGTGTCCTCCACAGTGACTGAAGCAAAAAAGCCGCATTTGCCGGAAAGCCCTGCAGCGGTGGCTCCTGCGTTTGATCCTACCGCACTAATAGCGTCCCCAGGAGAGGCTGAAACGACTGATGCACCGCAAGGTGCAGCATCAGGTAAAGTTGCCCTTGTCTAAAGATCGTTGCTGGTCTTAGCCGCTTCATGAGCAAGTGGCAGTGGTGGAAGGACATGGGATTGTCTCTTCTGAAGAAAGTACAGCAAGGCATTAACACGTTTCAGCGTGGCTTAAGGTTCGTCCTAGGTAGAGGAATTGTGTTGGGGAGAATAGCAAGTCTATTGCTCTTCTCACCTCCTGCATCAGAGTCCAGAAACTGATTTAATGATTCTTTACGTTCTCAAAATTTCAGCTCCAGAAAATGTTAGGAAGTGTCAAGAAACATAGTTATCATTGTTAATAGATGGTACTCTGTTTTTAAAGGAATTTTTATATAGCATGAGACTCACAGTACACTTTGCCACCAGTCTTAGTCTGTCTAGTTTCTTGATCCTTTATTCTGATATGTGCTGTGATTCACTGTGAATCAGGCATACTACTTGTGTCTTAATATTCTCTCTTTCTCTCTCTTTACTATCTTTATTCTTCTGTAAAAATCATAATCTTTAAATTTAATTTAGGGGAGGATCATGATACAGCTTTAAAAAAAAAAAAAGTTAATGCATAATTGATTCTTGTTGTTTTGCAGTGGAATAATCATTTTATCTAAATGGATTCTGAAGTGCTATTTTAAAAGGGACTTTTCCTATTTTTTTCCTTTCATTTTTTCAGTTTATTAAATATCTAATTTTGAATTCAGTGTTTTCCATTTTTTGAGATGGGGACACATTTTTAGATGTGACTCACAGTGAGCAGAGATTTTATTTTTTAATGTCTGTTCAGCTTTATATTTGAGATGTTCAGGTCACCGTGCTGCATTGCGCAGAGTATAGATAGTGCTTGGGGGTGTTGAAACTATAATAGCTGAAGAAGAGAGAAATCTAATGCTTCTGGTTTTTGATAATTCATAAAAACTTCCCTTTGGACAGCTGAAATCTTGGACTAAAACTGACTGAAATGACTCCTTTAAGGGGTTCAGATCTTACAAAAACATCAAGAACTGAAATGCATAGGTATTTGTTTATACTGTGAACTGACAAATGTTATTTTGAAGTTAACAGCTTAGCTTTTAATAGATACTATGTAAAAAAGTAATGATGCCAATTTGGAAGAATGAAGGGTAGTTGGTGATTCACGGGGTGGCAATGTCTTCTGTGTTAAGAGTGCTGTTGCTTCCGCTCAAGTTAAAAGAGCATCCTGCTCATGAACGGCACAAATGATACTCATTAAAATAAAGTACTTCTGGCTGTGGAAAGCTTCAGGACCTTTTTCAGCTGTTGGAATATGCAGCTGAGTCCATAAAGGTGACACCCAACTTGTTTGTGTCCTGCTCTATAGGAAAAAAGTCATTGCAATTCCCGTGTGTCGTATGTTGGCACGTGCTGCTCACGACGGATGCAGTAGCTGTGGTCTCTTGCCAGCTTTGCAGCATCAGGTGGTCTTTAGGCAACAACGGTGCCTCTTTCGGCTGCTGTGTGTGAGGAGCAGGTGGAGGCCTGACCCTGGTCAAGGATACAAAACACGGCCTACGAAGCTGCAGTAGGAAACGCACTTGGGTGCGTTGAGGCATACGTGTCCTGACCACCAGTACGCTGGCATAAGATGCTGCATAAATGCTGCTGAAAGACAAGGCAGGGGGGAAGGCCATGTCTTCTACAGTTATAAGCCCTCAATGTCAAGTATTTATGTTCTTTGTTGTTGTTGTTTGCTGCAACGTGTGTTTTCTGTAGCAGATGCTGGATGTGTTCCTGCCTTGGACGTCGTGTCCGCGCCTGCAGGAAAAGCCGGGTCCGTTCTTCCAGGAGATACCGAGCCGCCTCAAGCGGTGGACGCTGGATTCGCCCCTGCAGCGGAAGCCGTGGCTCTCCATGCCTCGGATAGTGGGTTTGCTCCTGCAGTGGAAGCAGCGTCTCCTAATGCTCTCGATGCTGCGTTTGCCCCAGTGTCAGATGCTGGGTTTACCCCAGCGGCAGATACTAAGTCTCATCACGCTCTGGATTTGGATTTGGCACCAGCAGCAGCAGATGCAGGGTTTGCCCCACCAGCAGATACTAAGTCTCACCACACTATGGATTTGGAGTTTTCCCCAGCAGAAGATGCAGGGTTTGCCCCAGCAGCAGATGCTCCGTCTCATCACGCTATGGATTTGGTGTTTGCCCCGGCTGCAGATGCAGAGTTTGCCCCAGCAGCAGATACTACATCTCACCACGCTTTGGATTTGGAGTTTGCCCCAGCAGCAGATGCAGAGTTTGCCCCAGCAGCAGAAGCCAACCATCTTCACGCTGTGGACTCTGGGTTTGCCCCTGCAGCAGAAGCCAAGGCTCTTCCTGCCGTGGGTGCTGGCTTTGCCTCTGTGCCAGAGGTGAAGTCTGTCCCTGCAGCTGACACCCCGGTTGCTGCCTTTGAAGAGCTGATGGCATCTGAGCGAGACAAGTCGCCCTTCAACAAGCCTCCAGCAGGTGATCAGATGTTTGTGTATCTGCCCGAAAGCTTCATTCAGGCTTGGAGTACGACAGTAAATGGTGTGCGAAGGCCGGTATAAGTTGGCAGAGCACTAGCAACACTCCCGGCAGCACGCAGTGACTGCTACAGAGACGCGCCATCCTAGTACGGCTGTCAAAACAACCTTTTTAAAGTAGTTGAGATTATGGTATGCCTTGCACTGAACTTCTTGAGTAGAGCTCAGCTCTGCTGTCAAGATGCAGACAAAGGAATTGCTTCACAAGCATTTTCACTTCTAAAATGTGAAACTAGAATAGAATTATAATTAGAATTAGAAATTAATGCTTGTTCTTGGGAAATATACCAGGCAGTAGCGGCGGGGGGATTTGTTTAGCAGAACACTTAAGCTTTCAGGAGGGGAGGGTTGGCAGAAAGTGATCCTCAAAAGCAGGTTATCACTGTTATGAAAGTGAGGAAGACCTTTAATTTGTTGTGGAAGAGATGGATTAGGTAAGGAAGTGGTTTTATCTTGCTTAATCTGATCTAAATTAAAATTATGTGAACTTTTCCTTTTGTTCTTTTCACTTTGTTTTCAGAAGCAGCCGCAAACACAGAACAAGAGTTGAAGGTCCCAGAAGCTTGTGCTGAGCTTCCCTCAGAGAAAGCCAAAGACGTTGGATCATCTCCAAGCCACCATGCAGAGCATCTTCCAGAAAAAGTAGACCATCTTCTAGAAGCAGCAGGTGAGAAATGAGAACTGCAGTAGAGGACTGGAGCCAGCACTTCACTATCACCCGATTCCTCCCCACCACCCAAATCATCTTTCTTGCAGACAGTCTTCTCCTGTCCTCACTGAGGACAAAGCAACCAAGATTTAATTTCAAGGAGCTTATGAGCATGTGCAAATGTGAGGGCTGTGTTTAAGACATGTGGTAGCCTTAATTTTTGAAGTTACCATCATATAACTTGTCTTTGTTTCTTCCTCATCCGTAGTTGTATTAATTTACTATATCTGTCACAGCCCTTGTTTATAGTGTAATTAATTTCACTTAAATTTTTTTAAAAAATCAAACTAATCTCCAACATAATTATATCTTATGAACTTAAACTTTGTTATATGTAGCTAAGAATTCTGTAGTGTATAAGTTCTTCTGGGAGGCATCTTCTGAGGTATATTTGAGTATTAGGTAATAACTAATATGAGATGGTGATTCCAGACTGACAATGGGAGTGTATTTTGGATTTGAATTCCTGTGGGAAGCTAGTATGGTCTGAATTCAGTTGGCTATAAAGAAAAAAACCCTCACCCTGTATTTAAGCTCCAAGACAGTCTTGGTTTGGTATTTTACCTCTACCTTGGCATTTCAGCCAAAATATGAAACTTCTGTGCAAATGAGATTGTGAGGAGCTAATACATGGTAGACTACCAAATCTTGTAAGCTTCATCCCTATTTGAAACAAAAACAAAACCAAAAATACACTGTTTCCAAGGGCTTTCTCCTAAAGCTGTGGTTACTTGTATCTGTAAGAACTGAAACATTCTATTTATATTTTCCATATTTCTGTTCAGCTCCAGTAGAAGCAAAAGAAGCCGTGGCACTAGAAAATAAAGAACTTCTTCCAGAAAAACCTGTTACTACTGCGGATCTTACTGTTACAGAGAAACCAAAGGAGGAGGCTGAACATAACCATGTCCAACATGCAGAACCCCAGCAAGAAAAAGCCCTGCAAGAGACTACAGGTAGAATATAGATAATGATCGAGTTTTAGAATGGAAATAGCCCCTGGGAACTGTTCACCTTCTCCTCCTGACTGCATTGCCACCTGAGCGAGCAAAAATCTCTCTTGCACCAAGCAGCTGTGCTGTTCTTTGCATTCCTCACAGTGATTTGCTCGCACTTTGCCTCTCATTCCTGCCCTCTTAAACACGCTCCCCCCCCCCGCCTTGTTCACAGGACTAAAAGTCCAAGTATGGGCACTACTATTATTTTATCACTGGGACTGGCTTATCTTTTCTGCTGTAGAATTTAAAACCTCAATATCTTTCTGCTGAAGAACTTAAAACCTCAACATCTTTTTCCTATTTACCGCATAGTTTTTTATTTCGGTATTAAAAAGGACCATTAATTCTGATTAAAATATTCTTAGTGAAGACCTCCTTCCAAATTGAGTTGTGTAATTACCAAAGGAAAATGTAATTTTCTTCCTGCTCCACTAACTCAGCCTCTCCAATGAGCTATTATTGCTTACGTGTCTGACTGGAGGCTGATTTGTGGGCCTGGGCTCACTGACAAATGACTGATGCTCTCTTTAAAATCAGTGGCCTGTAGCTAGGGAAACTGGTGCTGCATATAACTGCGTACAGCAGATGACTTCTGTTAGGGGGGTTCTGCCTTGCCCTGCTTTGCGGGTGCTGAGGGAACCTTCGCTGTCGCACCCCCACCCCCCGTTACGTCCGTCCGCTCTTCCCTAGTCTCATCTTTCCACTAAACTTCTATTTTTGCATTTTGGAAAGCTGCCAAAGTAAAGGGATATAAAAAAGTGCATCTGTTATCTTGTCTTGCTAAGACAAAATGGATCCTTAATGCTTTGTAAAAACAGATAATGTGTCCTTACAAGAGCAATTGCTTTCTGGTGGGGTAAGAGCATGTATCAGAAGTAATCTTTAATAACGTTGGCTTACTTATTGGCAATACTTTAAATAGGTTCTAGATGCAAATTTTTATCCCAGCACCACTGAGGTGGATTTAGAGTCAGTGTAGTATCAGCGCTGAAAGTTCTGCATTTATGATTATATGGACTGTTTTAGATAGCTAAAATCACTTCTTTTTTTATTTTGTTTTGTTTTTTTGGTAAGGCAAATAGTTGCTTTGATATTTGAGCAGGCTTCCTGTATTCCAGGTCTACCTACTGCACAATTAAGGCAAGCTAACAAATCGAGTGAACGCAGGTTTGGCAGAGCGAAACCTGCAGCAGTGCCTATTGCAGATGTGCCAGAGGAACGTCTAGTAGGCTTCCCCCAGCAGAAGAGTCCTGACCCAAGAGTAGACCCCTATTCTGTAGCAGAGCTCGGATATGGTGCTGGAACTTCCCCTCGCACTAGGGTTTCCCATAAAAAGGCAGCTGGGCAGCCATCCAGCGCGCTGTCGGAGTTTGTGGAGAGCTGCAGAGATGTGCCAAGGGAGAGCTGGGATTTGGAAGGCTCTTCAGCCATTGCGAAGAAGAAGAAAAAGAAACCAAAACAAAAGAGAAACCAGCAGCCAAGAACAGTGGAGTTCTGGGATGAAAAGACTGCGATCCCCCAAGCTCCTAAAAGTTGTCCATTTGCTGTTGAACTGCAAAAACCAGATGTCTTTACCATCTTGCCTGCTGAAGCTCGCAAAGAGCAGTCAATTGCCTCAGGAAACAGAGCTTCAGATATGCCAAAGGATGCTAAAATAACAGCTGGAAGTCTGAGCGTGGATGATCAAAATGCCTTCCCAATGCCAGCACCCAGACAGCAGGCCCGAAAAGCTGACACGCCGACTGAATCTGTGTTGGATGCAAAAAACGGAGACTTCAGGAAAACAGAGGAAATGAGAGATGACAGTTTGATGTTGCGATCTGAAGGCAAAATAAAACAGGTTCCCTTGGAGCAGATGGACAAGGCAGACAAGACGAAGGTGGGGGAACCTGTTACAGCAAAGGTGCTGACCAAGCCTGTGGAAATAGGTCACCTTGATAAAAACAAGAAGAGGGAGTATAAGGAGTCAGACCTGAAGGCATCTCTTTCAGAAGAGATCAGTCTAAGCAAAGTAGAAACTTCTTTAAAGACCAAACCTTCAGAAGTTCCCCTTTCTGATAAAGGTAAGGAGGCCGCGTGCGCATCTCCCAAGCGTGAAACCTTCAGCGAGACTGTCCCCACTGAGCCTCAGACTTCCAGTGGGTCACTGGAAGAAAAAGCAAAGCAAAGAGGTAGTGAAAAGAGCAAAGAGGCTGAAAACGAGTCCTTCAAACAGCCCGACCTTCTAGAGGCTGGGGCCCCAAGAGACAAGCTTCCTCGCGAGCCAGAAACAGCTGACAAAACTAAAACAGTTTCCCCGGATAGGTGCGCAGCGGTCAACTTGAGTGCTTCAGAGGCAGTGCAGAAGGCCACAACAGAGGCTGATAAAACGTCTGTTACACCATTAGTTGTACCAAAACCTGAGGAAGTTTTTCCTTTGAAAAACAGAAAGGCTGACAGTTTTTCAGAGCAGACGTTACTTCTGGCAGCTAAGTCTGATACAACTAAGCTTCCCACCTCTGCTGAAGCAGTTGACAGAGTTGTAGTAGCAGATTCCCCTGACACAAACAAAGAGCCGGGATTTATTGCATTAGAGCATCAGACTGCAAAAGACCCCAATATTGTACAGGGGATGGACAAACCGAAAAAAAAGCGTGGTGAAGGGAAAGTCAGAAAAATTAAGAATTTCCCTGAGCAGATAACTCCTTTGGAGGATGTGAACAAACTTACTGGTGGAGAGAAGACAGATGAGATGATAAAAGAAATGACTTTCCCTGATAAAGGCAAAGAGACTGGTTTTGCTACAAGAGGACATCCATCAGCAAACATTACACATAGTTACACTGACAAAGCAGCAGACAAGGCAAAAAAAAGAGGTAGCGATGGAAGAAGTAAAAGAGGTGAAAAAAGTTTTTTCCAGCAGCCTTTTCTTTTTGAGAGCAAGAGGGACGTAAGTGGTTCTCCTGACATAATCGACAAACCTAAGGAAATGAGTGTTAGCGAGAAAGGCAGAGAGAAAGGCTGTCTTACTGCTGAGTGTTTTCAGGAAAACGTATCGGAGGGAGCTAAAACGCAAAGTCCTGTTGGCCTGGTGACCGAGGAGCCGAAGCGAAGCGTTGGGAAAAGCGAAGTGGCGCATTTGGGTGCTTCAGAGCAGCCGTCCGCTCTGGAGAGCGGGACAGATGAAGCCAAGCGTCTTGCTGTGGCTGACGCGGTCAGCAAAACAGGGGAGGCAAATGTGATGCATAAAGGCAAAGAGGCTGGATTTACTTCTCCAGATGAATCGGTTATGACAGATTCTAACACAGCATTGGCAGACAAACCTAGGAAGAGGTGTAGTGATGGGAAAAGAAAAAATGAAAAAAATCCTTTTGGGCAGCCTGCTGTCCTGGAGACGAGGGCAGAAGCAAGTCCTCTTCTGAGCAAGGAGGAGGTGGCTGGAAACACAAAAGAAATGACCTTTGATAAAAATAAAATGTCTGATTTTGAAGGCGGTCTCTCGCTGGAGGATCTGACAGGTATAACCAAAGAGACGGTGGCAAAGCCTGAAATACTGGGTGGTGATAGAAAAAGCTTCTCTAATCAGCTAGATCTTTCAGGTCATAAAATAGAGACAGCAAAGCCAGAAGTGGTCAAAACTAAAGAAACTTGGTCCCCTAATAAAGGTAAGGAAATTGTCATTAATACATCAGAGCCCGTCCCAGAGAACAGGACAGACAGAGCGAGGGCACATAGCCCCGGCAGCGAAGCGGTGACAGACAAGCCCAAGAAAAAGGGTAGAGATGTGAAAGGCAAAAAGCCTGAAAACAGTCTTGAGCACTCTGTCGCACTGGGTCTAGATAAAATCCCTGCAGTAGCTGAAGAGGTGGGAAACATTACAGAAACTCAGTCTCCTGATAAAGGCAAAGAGAGTAATTTCCCCGCTGCAGTAGGTCTGCTGGGTGGCCTAGCTGATACAGCCAGTGTCCAAGCTTCTGCTAAACCTCTGGAGCCAGAAAAATCAAACACGAGTAATAAAGAGAAGTGCAGGAAGATGGAGGCTAGTTTGGAGCAGATGTTTCTCTTGGAAGCTGGCACAGCTGGAGCGATGTTTGCTGCTGGCGACACGGGGAGAGCTGCCGGATCCAAGGCAGAAAGCTCTGCTCGCTGCAGCAGCGTGCCTGGGCTCCCCGTTTCAGAGCAGCCTGCTCTAAACTCCAGCTCCCCGGTGGCAGATCACGGTTTGGCCCCAGAACCTGATAGATCTAAAAAGAGGGGTAGTGATGGGAGAAGTAAAAAAGCTAAAAATGCCTCTGAGCAGCCTGTTTTTCTAGAGACAAAAACAAGCAGGAGGGAAGCGCAGCCTCCCATGGCATCGGAGATGTGCTGTGCAGTGGAAGAAATGGGTTTTGTAGATGAAAACAGAAATATTAAGAATTTCCCCCTTGTCCCGCAAATGCCCTGGGATACTACGGGGAGCTTCTTTGAGTCCTTTGCTCAGGCAGCAGTAGATAGCCCTGAAGGACCTGGCAGTGTTTCTTCTGGCTTCCCAAAGCAAACGGAAGAGGATGCAGGAGGTAAGGCGCTCCCTTCTTCTGGAGGGGTATTGGAGAAGAGCAGCAAGGGGCCTGGACCTAGAGATAAAAAAGAGATGCCTGAACAGAGATTTTACGAGCACCCAATCAGTCTGGGCCATGAAGAGCCTGGAAAAGACGTTTCAGTGAAAGAGGAGGATAAGGGGGAGATGGGTCAACAACTTTCTTTGGATCAGTCAGTTAAACAGGACATTAAATCAAAGAAGGATGAAGTTCCCCTTTCTCCTGTAGCAAAGGTGGATGATAAAGAAATAAGAATCAGGGATAAAAGGCGAGACCCTGACTGCACCTCCTCAGACCTTCTGCAGCAGGTGGCAGACACGAAAAGCAGAACAGCTCCTGTAGGTGCCAAAGTGACGGTGAAAGCGGAAGAAACTCTCTCTTTTGATGAGAAGGACATTGGACGCGGTTCCTCTGGCTTCCCGGCGCCAGCGGAGAGCGGAGCAGACGCGGCTGCAGCCCAGGCGTCGATGGAGAGCAGCGCTGGAGAGACCGAGCTGCCCGGAGGCACGAAGGGCGAGCAAAGCCTGCCGAAGGACCTGGTCAGGTTGGACAATAAAGTAGATGAAGCAGAGGCTGCTGCTTTAAATCTGAGCGCTGCCCAAACTGCCAAAATAAGCCCTAAAGATGATGGTAAAAGTAATTCCCAACTCGCAGAAGAGGCTGCTGCTCACGATGGGGAAGCGCACCTGAAGGATGTCTCAGCTTTGAAGTCCGAAGCAGATAAACCCAAAGACGCAATGAAAGAAAAAGAGGAGGAATTTGAAGAAAAAACTGTGAAGGAGGCAAAGAAAGAAGAAAGAGTTAAAGGAAAAGAGCAGCTAAAAGGCTACATGAGACCCACAAAGGCGAGAGGTGGTCCAGCTGCACCAGCCAGGTCCGCCGCTCACGAGCGAGAGAAACCAAAGCAGCCGAAACCCGCTGGTATGAGCCGGCAGAGGCAAGAGAAAGGTGTGTGCTTGCGGTTTGAGCTAGCGGCAGTAACGCAGACGGCTTGCGTGCGAGACCTTGCTGTTTGTCAGTGCGTTAGCATGAATACGTAATCGTTAATCCTACGTGGCACAAACGAGTGTGGCATGACTGGTTTTTTGGCTGATCGTAGAAGGCTGTTAGTTCTGCTTGCCTGTCTCACAGTGCTAATTCCCAAACTTTGAAGAACTGACAGCTTGGTTTAAGTGTTTAAGTGTTTTGTTTTATTCATTCAGAGTTAATCTGACATGTTGTACCACCTAATTTTTGAGTCAACTTGCACTTTTGGGGTTCAGTTGCGTTAGCTTCTTGTCGTCAGGGACTGAAACCGAAAGCCGCTGAGATGCAGCAGGGAGTCGTCCTGGTCGCTGGGTAGCCCCGCGTGTCCCCGGAGGGCAGGGCAGGGAGCCGAGCGCTTCTCTGGCACGCGAGGTTTGGTTTTACTACTACATCAGGCTAATTGCAACCAGCTACTTTTCCTCCTGCAGTTGGTTTATGACTCTATCTTAAGCTATGTTGGGCTGCTCTATCTATAAAACACATCTCCTCTCTTGCACTGGTAGAGAAATAATCTTTACTAAAGCAGAGTTGTAACGACGTAGTAATTTGAGCGATAATCTTAAGACTTTCTCTTTCTACCAAGACCTTGGGTGGACTGGTCGCCTTTTGGGCTGTTTCCTCTGGCTGTGTCCATGGAATAAGACCCCTTTCCCATGGGAAATGAAATGGAAGTCCATAGGGACTTGGAAATGGAGACTATAGCATGGACACAGCTGAACTAAAATGACAAATATCCGTGGGCTTCTGGTCATTCTAAACCTTCCTCAGAGATAATTGGTCTCTTCTCTATGAAATTCAGCCTGCTGGAACGGGCTGGTGGCGTTCGCCCCCGCTTAGGTGCTCTTGTTTCTGCCTTGTCCTCTGGCCCGGGAGTTTGTTCCTGTCCCTTTTTCTGCGGAGGGCCATGCTGCCAGTTTGCATGATGCAGCCACTAACTTAACAAGCGTAGAGCTCGGCGCGCCTTAACATGCTGGTCAGGTTTTTGAGAGGTTTTGTAATTTTAATGAGTGTTGCATAACCTGGAGTCGTTCTATTTTGGTGGAAGCGGTGTACTCTGCATGAACTTGTGCCTGCAGAAGTGATGTTCTTTACTGCATGACGCTGCAAAATGAAGAAAGCTAAAGGGCATCTTTTTTTTATTATTATTATTTCTTTTAAAGCCTTTCCATTATCTGCTAGAAGTCTTTGTTTTCCCTTGCTGACTGCTGTATTTAAGGGGGCAATACTTCAGCAGGAGATTCATGCAAAAGAGAAAAGCCCTTCCGGCGTGTTTTGCGCAGGACCGTAGCGTGCTGAGCTGAAAGGCTCGGAGCAGCTCGCCAGCGTGCGAGTACGTGGGTGTATGCTTTGCATTTATAAGTTGGCCTGGCCTAAGTTTGAGACTAAGGCCGTGAGCGTGTGCTTGTCTAGTGGATGGAGGAGCCGAGGGATCCGGGAGATCGCTACCGTCGTCCAAACGCTGGCTGGCTCGCGCTCGCCCCTGCCGGCGGTTCAGCCCTCTGCCAGGGTGACAACGGCTCCGAGGGTTTCGAGACCCTCGCATCAAAGGTGCTGTACCAACCCCCAACGACTGCTGCAATAGCTGTAGAGCATAGGAGCTACATTTTATTCTTGTAAAAAAAAAACAAACAAAAAAAMCACCATATTTTACCTATCAGCAGAACATTTCATCTGTGTGTGTTGGGCAGGACTGTGGAGTTTGTCCTTTTCAACATCTAATATCCACTTTTTTTATATATATATATATATGTATGTATATGTATATATGTGTGTATATATATATATATAAAAAATAGTATATGTATGTGTATATATCTATATGTATATATGTAAAACTTCTCTTCGCCCCGGTGGGCCGTCAGCGATCCTTGGTAGATCCCATGCAGATGTTCTGGAGGGTCTTTGGCTGCAGTTTAATAACTGCAGTTTCTTCGGGCAGGCTGCCGCACCTGAGACCGCCTGTCCTAGACGAGCAGGGTGGCTTTTGCGAACGCGCCCGCCCGTGTCTCTGCTGCTAAAACAGGCGCAGGCTGTGCAACGGGGTTTCGCCGGGAGTCATGGCAACCGCGATGCTGCGGGCTTCTCTCGCTGGCAGAAGTTGTGAGCATCTCTTACAGATCATGCCTGAGAACTACTTCTGTAATTCTTTTTTTTTTTTTTAATTTTGACTTTGAATTCAGTCCCCTCATGCATCGCTTTGGTTTAATTCAGCTTGCCGGTTTTGTTGCTGCTGCTGGAGGAACTGCCCCAGATTTTCCAGGAAAGCTGTTTCCCACCTTCGCGCGTCGGGGGAGTTGGGGCGAGCGGGGCGCGTCGGCGCGCGGTGCACCAGGCAAAGCGTGCTCGTCCCGCTAAAATGCCGCGGAGCCTTTGCACTACTTCTCGCCCGGGACCGAAGCTAAAATCGGGCGTTGGGTGACCGGAGCAGCCGTTCCGTCATCCCTCTGCCCCGCCAGCTGTGCTTCTGTCAATGTCCGGACTCAAAGAGAAATTTTCTCCCCAATCCATCCCTAAAGAACAGCCTATTTTAAACAATTTGTTAATTTGCCTCCGTATTTTGGCTTTTGCATCTCCTTACAACAGGGCGCATTTGACAGCAAGGAATGCCATCGCTGCTTAATTACGATATTTGCTCTTTACTGCCAGGAGTGAGCCCTTCTCCGGACGCTGCCCTTCCCCGATGCTTTGCGTTATCCTGCTGCTGTCAGAGCATGAACTTTGCTGGCTTTTCCGCAGGGCCCCCCCGGTCATGTAACTCGTGTAATTCTGCGGTGGCACCCGAACCGTGATCGGTTTGTCCGGTAATAGCCAACCCGACTCGGGGCACGATGGGGGACACGGGCAGCTGCAGCCTCTACCCGAAACCGTCATCGCAAGTGCAGTTGTGGACAAACACTTCTAACAACAGACTGAGCGGCTGTTTCAATAACGCCTTTTTAAAGCTCAGAATAGTGTTATATTGCAGCCTGCTCGTTAATTAAGGCTTGTTAACGATCCTGGGTAGCTCTGTGAGAGAGATGAAAGCCTAACAACGGCACCTGCCCCTTCTCGTGTCAGTACACGCTTATGAAGCACACGCTTTTATATAATTTATGTACATGAAGTACATATTTATGAAGTCGCAAGAGGACTGTGCCGTTATCTGCTCATCCCCTCAGTTTTTGCATTTGCGTGCATTTTTTGATTCTGCTTTAACGGAAAGTTTCTTTTAAGGTACCAGTTCTGCTTGCAATTAGCAAGGTGAGGCAGACTCAGTGCCTGGGTCGGTATAAATTCTTCGAAGAAATGCTCAAAGCAGTTATAGTTGGCTGCATGTGACAAGCTCTCTTGCCCGCTGGCTTTGTACCGCGTGTCATATCGGTCCTGGCTTTTCCTCGGGCCGGACGGTGCCGTTCAGGGACTCGCACCTGAACCTGGCGTCCCTTCGCGTTGGCCCAGCGCTCCCCAGCTTTGGTCTTCCTTTAGTTTGTCTTCCTGCTCATCTCTGAAACTCCAGCGTTCAGGAAAAGCTGGGAATGAAACAAATAGACTGCTGCTCTTGTATTCTGCCAGATTAAAACCGTTAAGCACATTTCCCTAGTAGTGCTGTTTACCTTTCAGAGGATACCTGAGTCTTAAATCTCGGCTCTTCCTTTGCTTATCTCGCTTGCTTGCTGCTCGTGTGTCACGCAGCGGCTTGGCTTTGCCTCTGCAGTTCCCACGGTCACATACTGATGCTGTAAACCAGCACGGTAACGTTTTGAGTTGGGAGCTCCCTGGAGTGGTTTTAATTCTGCTTTTCAGCTGGTCATTAGGATTTTAATGTATTGTGTGTTCTAAAGTAGAGGAGCTTTGGTCCAGGTGTGCCGCGGCGGACGGCACGCCGCGGTGTTGCGGTCTCGGCGCTCACAGACGCTGCGGCCTCGGCGGTTCTGATCCCTTCGATCGCTGGCCGATGTCGGTGGCGATGCTTGATTGGAGATCGCGTCGGCTGGAGATGTTGGCAAGGAGTCGCTCATCGTCCTGGAAAGTGATGTTGCCTTAGAAACCGGTGCAAAGGACTGCACAGAAACAATGGTGTTAGATTAAAAAAAAAAAGGAAAAGGAAAAAAGCAAAGGCATTAGAAAGGAGAAGTAATAGCTTCAGGAGCAGAGCAAAAATAGAAACGCTAGGCTGATTCATCTGCTGAGGCTGGGAGCTCGCAGATTGGGCGCGGAGGCATGACGTGCTGATGCAGTGATCCTGGGCTGCTCCGGGTATTGGCACCGTCTCGGCCGGTGCGATCGTGTGTTTTAC
This sequence comes from Casuarius casuarius, assembly GCA_003342895.1. Lineage (NCBI taxonomy): Eukaryota > Metazoa > Chordata > Aves > Casuariiformes > Casuariidae > Casuarius > Casuarius casuarius. The sequence goes on from PTFA01000263.1 coordinate 178,367, forward strand.
CTGGCGCGCCCGAACCTGCCGGAGCGGGTGAGATGCTCTGCAGCCTCTTCGGCACGTGGGTGCCGTTCCCTTGGAGAAGGCTCCCTTTCCGAGAGGCAGTATGAGCATCAGGATATATCTAAGCAGCTGGGGTGACTGACTACAGATGTGTTTAATGTTGGCACTGAAATCCATGCTGCATGCTCAGCTGCCTCGGCAGGCTTGTTTCTCTTAACTATACCTTTAAGAAAACCCAGGATTTAATAGTGGAAAGAGAACGTGAACAGACAAAATACAGGTCTAACCAAACCTTCCTCCTTGTGCTATATGCTGCTGTCTCGGCCCCGAAAGGTCGCGAGGAGCTTCAGGCAAGGGGCAAATCGCCGCGTCCGGAAGGTGCACCGGCGTCTGGCTCGCGGCAGCTTATGGTCGCTGCGCTGCTGTCCTCCGACACCGTCTCCAAGACAGGCGGTGGAGAGCCGAAAGGGCTGTGAAACCCCAGATTTGATCTCTGAAGAGTATTACATCCTCCTCAAAGTTGAACTAAGGGTAGAAACAGTGGATGGGCTTCCTTTGAGGGAGTTTCTCACTTGCCCTCGTAACCCAGCTGCTCTTCAGTGTGGGCCCTTCCTCGCTTTAAGCTATCGCCGTCCTCCTGTTTTCTGAACATCCTCCCGTTCTTTCCTGCTTATCTTTCCTTGACAAATACTTCTTTTCTTATAATGACTTAGCAATTAAAGCGTGCTGAGTCTAGAGGAACAAGGGGGAGCAGAGCCCTGATGTCAGGGCTGCAGGTCGTGTGCGCTGTGCCCTGGTGATCTCCCGTCTCGCCGAAAGCTTAGCAGAACGGCAGCGGCATGACTTCAGGGGCAAAACCTTAAGGAATTTCTAGGAGAAAACCTGGAAGAGTAGGGGAGGCCGGGAATTGAGAACGTGCATTGAAACAACGTCCCACGCGTAGGGCGGCGATGCCGAAAGGCTCCAGTATACGGGCTGTAAGCCGCCTCTGCCGATGCTGGGGGGATTCGGTGTCGGGGGGCTGCAGAGGTGCCCGGGCTGGGCAGGGCAGCAAGTCACCTCTTGCGGACTGAGACCTGCTGCTCAGATCCTGTTTGGGAATTGCCTGAGCAATGCAGGGATATCTGATCCCATGTCATTGCCGTTGACTTTGAGGTCTGCCGTTTTTGGGAGCAAACTAAGTGCTTTTGGAATGAGCAAGTGCTTGCAAACATCAGTCCCCCACGGGTTATGGGAGGAAAGGTAAGTGTTGAGCCGAGGTCCCATTTTTGCCCTAGCAAGACACCTATGAATATTTAAAGTACAAAAAATTGTTGAGGCCTTTTGAGAAGTGAGGCTTGTGGGTGGAAATGTTCCGGTTAATTAGAGGGTGTCATGAAAGATTCGTATAATTTACAGTTCCTTAGTCATTGTTTTTAAATATAGCAACTTCTTAAATGCAGAACTTCAATACAAGCAGATAAATGTGTGGATTGTAGCATTTCTCAGCAGCAGGTTAAATTCAGGGGGCGTACTGTAGCTGGTGTGTCTCTGGGTATAAAAATACATTTATGCTCAGTTGAACTACAATAGGAAGTTGTTTTACTGCTTTATAACCGTAAGGACAAAATTTTCTCCTGGATGGGAGCATGATGTCTGTAGGGTGGTGTAACCCTGGCTCGAAGAGGAGAGTTTGGCTTGGTCAGGGATAATCTGCATCAGGCTTTTAAGATGAAAACAGCTCTACAGTTTGCTGTTAATGCAATAGTATCGGTCCGGATGCCAGTGGCTGAGTAGCTGGAAACAATCTTTCGGACTTTAACCGGGGAAGCAATATCCAAATTAAGCATCGCAGGTAGGAAAGTGTTGCCATGGATGCTGGAGGCAGAGGCTTTGCAGGTGCACTTACTGCACGTTGAGACCGGACTCGAACAGATGGACACAAAATGTGACATGCTAGTTGTGAAATCTGTGCAATAGAAAAAATGCAGTTCAAACGTATTGTTCGTGCTTTAAAAAAAAAGAAGGCAAAAATAAAGGTGACAGTATTGAAAACCCCAAACCACCCCAGACCTCTCCTGCTACGTTTTCAGCTTTGTCCACTTGTTCAGGGAGTCTGTGACTAATGAAATCCTCATTAGAGCAGTATTTATGATCGCTGCCGACTCCAGGGGAGCACGGTGAAACTCCCGCGCTGGAAGCAAAGCCGCTGCACGGGGAGGCACGGTCCTGCGCTAGCCTGCTCGGCTGGGCTGCGATTTAGCCCGGTATTGTGCTTATTTGCAAGGAGGAAAACGCTCAGCTTGCTTCCTAAGTGTCCTTAAGGGTGATTCATCAGCAGGGATTAATACTTATAGATGAAGTGGCTATAATAGAGAAAAAGGAGGTTGCATGTTTCTGGAAATCTTGCAATTACCTAAGAAACGTTGCTCTGGGGGAAAAATCATTTCGCTGAGGTTTTGAGGACCCCGTTAGCATCCAGCCAGAGACCAAAATCTGTTACAAAACCGATTCCTCCCTTTGCAAGAGGATAAAAGCGGACGTTTTCAAGAGCTGCCGCACGGGCGCCGCGCGGCGGAGGGGCCGGGGGCGGGCAGGGGGTGGGGAGGCAGAGGGGGCCGCGCCGGCACCGCGGGGGCCGCGTGTCGTCACCGGCGGCGGCAGCGGCAGCGCGCGGCTGGCTCGGCGCTGGCTCCGCCGGCGGCGGCGGCACTCGGCGATGTCCCTGGCCAGCGAGCAGCCCGCCTCGCTCGCCGGCCCGGGCAGCGGCGCCCGCCGCATGGAGGGCCCCAAGGACTTCGGCGCGGCGGCGTTCGAGTGGCAGCGGACGGAGGGCAAGCTGAACGAGATCGGCTTGAGCGTGAGCCCGGGGGGGCCGGCGAAGGACGGGCTCGTTAAGAACGCCGGCTTCACCGACGAGGACAAGCTGTGCTTCTTCGAAGGGAAACTAGACAAAGAGCTGAAAATAGCTCAGAAAGACAAAAGAGAGATCGAGGGGCCGGGCAGAAAGCACCAGGGAGCTGCAGGTCACCTTGAGAGCTGGTCCCTGATTTCCGAAGCGTTCCCCCCCGCCGAAGGGAACGCGGCAAACCCTAAAGCGACGGATTTTCACTCGGGACAGGCAGGAGCCGAAAAACCTCATGCCGGGCCGGGGAAGGACGGAGCCATCACCGACCAGGAGAAGGCGGCCGGGAAGGCTGGCGCGGAGGGCAGGAGCCCCCCCGGCACAGCCCGGCCGCAGCCCGAGACCAGCGTCTGGAACCCAAATTTCCACCCCGGCGGCCTGGGGGCCGAGGTTGCTTCTCCTGCCGTAGCGGCGCCGAAGCCCCAGCTCCCCACCACGACCGTCGAGCTCGCCCAGGATGACTCCAAAGGCGGCTGCTCCGGTGGCGCCGCCGAAGCGGAGGAAGAGCCGGAGGAGAAGCCGGGCGGCGCGGAGGACGGCGGGGCGCCCGGCCGCGCCGCCCAGCAGAGGAAGGCCATGAGGCGCGCCATGTCCGAGTGCTCCCACCTCGCCGTGCCCCTCGCCCTCGACCTGGCCGACAAGTACCCGCCGCCGGCGCCGCTCCGGGAGGACGTGGCCACCGGCCTGCTCGCCCCGGACAGCAGCCTGATGCAGGGCTCCGGCCCCGCCGCCAAGAAGCCGGGCGCCGCCATGAAGAGGGCCGCGACGATGTCGGAGGAGCCGCCGGCCGCCCGGCCCGGGGAGGGGGACACCGGGGCCGCGGCCCGGCGCGAGCTGGGCAGCCCGGGCTCCTTTCACAGCAAGCTGGAGCAAATCCCCGAAACCGGCAGCCACGACCGGGGGAGGGAGGAGGAGGAGGCGGCGGCGAGGGGGGAGAGGAGAGATGCCGCCGAGGGGGCCGCGAGCCTCGACGCTCCGAAGAGCCGGAGCGCCGAGATGGAAGCCGGCAAAACCGCTCCGCCGGAGGGGAAAGAAATCGAGGTCAGCGCTGGGCAGCGCGCGCCGTCTCCCCGGCGAGGCGACCTGCCGTGTGATGGTATGTAGCTGGTTTTTACCTCCCCGGGGAGCGAGCGGGCCGAGCCAGGCGGGAGGTAGGAGCCCGCGAGCGGCTGGGGGCCCGGGCAGCTGCTGGGGCAGGGAGCAAAATGGAGGAAAACCGGAAAATAACCGCAGCATCCGCCGTGAGTCGCGCGCCGGGATGCTGAAGCTGGCGGCTAGATGTAGAAACGCGTGGTTTCTGCGGTGGCTGTGGGTCTGTGCCCTCTGCGCCCTCCCCTCCCGCACCTGGGTACCCTCTGCTCTGCAGGGCGGCGTGGCTGGGAGCGCCAAACCCGGAGCCCAAACCCCTGGGCTTCCCCCAAACCCGGAGCCCAAACCCCTGGGCTTCCCCCAAACCCGGAGCCCAAACCCCTGGGCTTCCCCCAAACCC
>PTFA01000263.1:182871-214349 GCA_003342895.1 Casuarius casuarius
GAGCCCAAACCCCTGGGCTTCCCCCAAACCCGGAGCCCAAACCCCTGGGCTTCCCCCAAACCCGGAGCCCAAACCCCTGAGCTTCCCCCAAACCTCCCAGCTGAGATTTAGCACTTTTTGGTCCTTCTGCTTGGAGCAACCGGCAGCACTAAGTGGGTAGAGTGCTCCGGAGAGCTAATCCCTTCCTAACCATCATGCCGAGATTCAGGCCGGGATTTCCGCCGTGCTGTTTCTAACCTCCTTTTCCCAACCCCGGTTAGCACTGGGAGAGGCTCCGCTGTGAGCATCGATAGCGGCTTTTATTTTGCAGGGTTTTGTTGTTCAGGGAGCGTTGTGGTGCGGGAGGTCTCCATCTCTGTCCCTCTTGCCGGCTTCAGCCAGCGTCCACCTGCTTCCCCCCGGATTTGGGGGCGGGGGGTGCCTGGGGGCTTGGTCCTTGTCCCCCGGATCAGTGAGCGCGCTTTGCACGGGAAGAGCCAAGCAGACGTGGCGGGGGATGGAGACAAAAGGCTTGCACGGGGATTTTCGCGTTTCACGACTCCTCCTGTGGCTGTCTGGTTCGCTCGTCCTTCCGCGGAGCGATGCGGAGCTGGAAGCTGTGGTGTCCCGAGGGGGAGCGGCACGCGGCCGGGCGCCGGGCTGCCCTGTTTCGGCAGAGCTCGGCGGCCCCTCGCCGAGGTTGATCTGCGGGGCGAGCAAGGTGCCGCGGTCTGATCCCACAAGCCCGGAGTTGTCTTCTCCATTTCGGTGGTGTGTTAGTGACACCCAATGGTCAGTCAGTCGGATCCCGAATGTTCGGCTGCCTGTGGTACATCCCAATTATCCCGTTTTTCTTCCTAGCTATCAATAGTTGCTTTCAACAGCGTCCTAATGCCTCATGTGTTTCACTTTTCTCTAAAAATTTCTCTAAGATGCTTCTAAGATGCTCTAAGATGCTTCGCTAAGATGCTCTAAGATGCGAGCCTCGTGGTCGGGCCTCTCCCCGGAGATGCGTGCAGCGAGGTTTGGGCAGTACCCCCCTCCCCACGCAGAGGCTGGCGCGTCTGGTCGCTCGCCGTCTCGGCTTTGCGGCGTTACCGTGTTCTTCATGGTCTGCTCGGTCCACCGATTTTGAGCGGTTCTGGCAGCCGTGAGACGAAGAAGTGTCAGTTTTGGTGGCAGCACGTCCCGGACTGCAGACACCGGTCCTCTGGGGCCTCCGCTGAGATGTCAGGTCCCATCACGCAGGCAGGAGTCATCGACCGTCCTGTCGATAGGCATCAGGGTCGCTCAGAGAGCTCCTCGTGGTGAGCTCGATTTGGGGTGGACACCTGGAAATTTGCTTGCTTGGGTGAAAATAGGGATCCGTGCTGCCGTGTTTACCAGCTCTTGGTTTGGTACTTAACAAGCAAGTGTCATCGTACTTCTCAACAACTTAAACATGACGTGAGCAGCAGTGATGTAGGAAACATCTAGCGTGTTGAGGGGAACAGAAATCATCTCATATTTGTGCACACCTTTGGTGTTATGACATTTCCATGGGGTCGGGTTGCCAGCACCTGCTCCGCCACCAAAGCGTATTTGCAGCGAGGCAGCAGCTCCTGCAAGCCGTGCCGTTAGCAAGGCGTTGTTCGCTTCGGGCGACTAGGAACCGTGTTTAGCTGGGCCAGCAGATCCTGTATCACCTAGGAGGAACTATTTCAAAACACGTAAGCATCTAGGTTTGAAGTTTTGCTCTTTCAGTCTTTATTTTAAAAGCTAGTTTATAGCCCTTGTGACTGTAGATCTGCGTGTGAACTGATCTGGTGACGACTGCGTTGGCAGGCGGCTCGGGTGCTTTCCTAGGCAAGCGTGCAATAGAGTTGTAACTTCTTTTTTCTTTTTATCCCCTTCTCCAGAATAAACCGCTGGGAAACGGCCAAGTTAGGTTTGGTTGGCTCTGTTGCATACAATGCCCCAGTAAGAAAGAGATTCTGGGTTTATTCTGTACAAGAAAATTTGGTAGTAGAAGCAATAAAATGTTTTCTTGCTTCGGCTATGTGTACTTTAGTAAGAATTTTTGAAATGCAAAAGAAAACAGGCAAAAAGTCCTTGGATGTTCCTGAAACGCTTTCAAACTTTATATGATGAGCTTTTCCTTCCTCTCACCCGTTAATGGGTGGAGAGACAGTTATAATGAAAGTAAGTCAACCAGCCAGTCAGTCTTGCCTCTAAGTATAGAACTGGTGCTAAATCTGTCCTTTGCATTTTATTTACAGCTAAATTACTCCTTCACATCCTAATTGACTTCCTCCTCTCCAGTCTTAATACTCACTTTGCAAGTCTCCTTCCCGTCACAAGGCAGTACGACCAAAATGTCATGGCCAACGATATCTATTTTATCTGACATAAATGTACCTATTCCTTCTCTTTTAGTCCTGGATCTTGCTGCTGGTTCTGTCTGTTCGGTCTGAACTTAGCCCTCGCGTCAGGCTCAGCAGCTCTTGTCACTTGCCCCTTTTTCATCTTAAGTGTTCTTGAAGGAATTGTCCAACCTAATTTTAATTATTTGAATGGCATCTGGCTTCTGCCAGTGTGAAAGTAGGTATCCTTGGTCCTATTCAGCCGGACGTTTTCTCTGCTAAACCTCTGTTACTGCTGTTTTTAAGGTGATCTAGAATTGCGTGTGAGATCAAACTAACAGCCAACTCTCTGGAAGAAGTATTTCACAGTTAGTTAAATTTCAGTCTAAAAATTTGCAAGAAGGAGCACCCGTTCACATTTCTTGCATACCCGTAACAGGCATTTTAAGTAAAGAGATCATCGCTGCCAACTAAAGCTGATCAGAGCTGCATGGCAGGACTCACTGGTCCCTTATTTCACCAGTACTCACTGTGGCTGCTCACCAGAACAAGCGCCTGCGTTGTTTCCTGCCCTCAACAACAGATTTCATTCATGTTCACGGTCTGTATAAGCTACTGCGTAATTTATTGCACGTACCTGATTTGTCAGCTCCAGTGGTATCACTTAAATAAGCTACATAAACTCACTGCCGCCTTTACATTTGGCCTGTTTTTCATTCTCTTTGAACTTCCTCCACTTGAAATATTTTCCCTTTTGAAGCACCAGGCGTTCCAGGTGCCGTTGGACCAAGCTCGGTTGGGACTGTCACCTCCCTGATGCCTGTTAGCTTGGGATCCTCATCCCTAAACCGTCCTGGCTTTCCAGCTCATCCTTCTTTCCAAGCCTGCAAGCGGCGTGTGCAAGCCCGCATCGGYCCTGGCTCTCCCGCTGCTGCTGCTTGCAGCAGAACGTCTCCTGCTTTTGTGTTTGAGCTCAGTGGAGAAGCTCAGACTTGGAGCGCTAACGAGCGAGGCTGCGATAGCCCGTCACCCGAGGCTTCAGTAAAGATTAGTACGTGATTAGGAAACACCAGCCCGGCTACGTAGTAACGGAGCAATGATACTTGTTCAAGTAACGATGCTGGCACGGGTGGTTGCTAACGAGGTTCCTTGCCAGGCGAGATAACGTTTTTAATTAGAAGGAGAAGAAACTGAGGATCGCAGGCTGCGAGGAGGAGGAGGAGTGGAAGGGACCAGTGATGAACGGGACCTGAGAGTGGTGGGGGACAGCTCGGTGAAAATTCTTGCTCGCTGTGTGCGTATTTAGCTTTAAATGTAAAATCCTAGCATCTTTCAGGGACCGAGCTTGATGCTAGCAGTGTCACGATGCCGTCGGAGAAATGAGGTGTGTTCCTTGCTCTGTAACCCTGGTGAGCTCATGCGAAAGGACAAAAGCCACCGGGCACTCGAGACCCGAGATCAGCAAGCAGACGTCTGGAAAGGCTCCGAAGCGGGGGGAGAAGGGCAGAGCTGAGGTCGGAGAGGAGCCGGGCTGCTCCCAGGGCAGCGGCTTGCGGCAGCTCCCTCCGCCTTCCCCTTCCCTTGCTGCTTGCACGTGAGCAGGGAAAAGGGAAAAGCTAATGATTTCATTAGCTTTTTTTATATCCAGCATCAAGTTTTTAGGACAGTATAATAAACAATATATCTTAGTTACTCTAAATAGACATCTGATTTCAGGCTATGTCATGTCGGGAAACATGACGAGTGGTTTAGGCTTTTCTAGAAGAACAGGGTCTTCTGATTTAGGGCTTGCTTTCTCGAGTAAAAATAGAGCCTCGACAGATCAACCCGCGTTTATAAGATGGAGGCAAAGAGGACATCTGCTTTATTCCTTGATTCTTGATAACAAGTCAAGATGTGCAAGTCGATTGAGTGTCATTGTGTGCCAGATAAAATGCTTAGCTATTCCATATTTGGGTCAAGAAGGAGACATTTTATTCGGCCTTTTCTGAAGGGGGAAGGGGATAAGGCTTGTGTTTCTACTTAAACTGAGACTTGTTATATTTGTAGATACTTTTATGTTAAGAGTCTTAGACAAAAACGCTTTAACTGATGTTGATTTTATGATGGAGCAGCTCCTTCTGGAGGATGATGGATGAGCAAGTAAGAGCTCGTGCCTCTCTGCCGCAGTTTTCTGGCAAGCAGTATTTGACGTGGTCCAGTTTTGTTTCTGAAATTGTTTACGTTTAAGAGGGAGAGTAAAGATGGCCATTGCCTTATTGCTTAATCTAGCTCTCGTAATGGATTTTCTGCTGATGACTCTAATCCCTATGAGAATTATAGAGCTGTCTGAGTGAATGATGTTCTAGTTCAGCTTAGCCCGTGAATATCCCTCGCTGGGGCAGCGGACGGTGAGTGAGCACGTGGCCTCATTCACAAGCACAAGTCCACCGCCATCCCGAAGCCTGTGAATGAGCCAGCCTCAGCTGGCGAATTGGTCCAAGACAGGTGAAATAAATAGACCCCATAAAATGGGAGCTAATACCCTGCCAAGTGCTAGGAGATAAGAGGATTCAGGTGATGAAATCTTGAGCACCCACTGACACGCTCCCTTACCTAGTCAATAAAGGTGATAAAAAGGAAAATAGGACCTAACACTCTTAAAAACCTTCCCAGTGCACAGTATGTAATTACGTCTCTGCTTTGTGTTCACTTCAGTGTTGGAGCTTTTGCTTACCTCGGTAGTTCAGCCAGGCTCCTCCAGCTGCTCGAGCATTTCAGCTGAAAATAGAAATACTTGCTTTCGGCTTTTTAAGATGAGCTTAACATATGCTGCTATATTGGAGTCTTCTCTGCTCCCTTTGACATGGAGAATGAATTTTGGGGAATGCTTATTCTTGGATAAGTTGCTGCGTGATATTTGGGAAATACACACACATCAGTGTCTTTGTTCTGTGCAGACTCCATATTTATAAAGCAACGTAGCGCCATGGTCTGAAAAGGTGCCCGCGGGTACTTTCTTTTGTAGGGGAGCGAGGTTTTTCTTTTTGCTCTTTATAGTCGGGACAGCTGTACGAAGCCACTCTGTTGATGTTCTGCACCATGCTGCCAGGCTGGAAGACGGAGGGTTAATTGGGTGCAGTGGGGCCTCAGGAGGTTTATCTGGCCCAACTCCTCATTCAGAGCAGGTCCAACTAGACCAGGTTCCTTAGGGTCTTGGCCAGTGTCATTTTTCAATATGAGAAAAAACTTTTTCAGCCTGAGGGAGGTCAAACACTAGAACAGAGGTCCAAAAAGCCTGCAAGATTTCCAGCCTTGGAGACAGACCTCGAATGGCCAAGGCCCTGGAGCAACCTGACGGAGCTGAACCTGGGTTTGAGTGAGGGGCTGGGCCAGATCACCCCCCGGGGCTCCCATTGCACCCAGTTAACCGTGTGTCACCTTCAAGCCTGGCAATTGCTGAATTCTCAATGTAGCTCTGTGCAATAGGTACAACTGCATTTGAGTGATGACTTCAAGCCTAAAACGGTGAAGCCTTCGTTAGCTTTCAATACGTGGGTTTGCAAAACTCCCTTTTGTGTTAGCGCAGTACTGCTGCTGGACCAGCTCGAAAGAAGGGCATGGCAGTTTGTCGTCCTCCCTTCCCTGCTCGCGTTGCGTCCTCTTCTCAGCTTCATTCAGAAGTCCGAAGCTGGATGTCACCTCAGGTATTGTTTTTCTGTTGCCTAGCTGGGACCACATTTTCAGACAGATTCAACATGCTTTTTCCCCACTTATTGCTGCTTTTGAGGGCAGAGCCCCCATTAGCACCTGCAAAACTCCTTCAAAATGTTGAGCTGGGTTTGTCTGACTCCTTCATCTTTCCAAAAGGCACCTGTGGGTCCAGACAGCAGAGCTTAGAATCAGCCAAGCTCTGCATCATGACACATTGCATTTCTTCCCGTGATAACTCACCTGCTGTTAGTGACCGCAGAGGAACTGGCAGCATGCATGAAGAATGAGGTTGAGGATAAAATATGCTAAGAATCTTCTCAGACACCTAGGTTCATGAGTAATTAAGCTTTTTATTATTACCAAAAATCAGGATTAATCAAGAGTTGTACAGAGAAGCTAAAATAGCTTCTGAGTTTCTTTGCTCTGAATATTTGAAGATGGGCTAGGTCAAATATATAGCGTTGTGCTTCCCTGGAAGGATATGATATTAGGAGATGGAAAGAAGATGGCTTTGTCAACTTTTAGTCTAACTATCTACATATCAGCTGGTACATCTATGAAAAGTTGACTTGTTTTTAAAACACGGCATTCAGAAACCTGTTGTATTCATACCTGAAGTGGAGTAATTTAAGCACTAAAATCGCGGAAGGCGTCTCGAAGTTGTGCCTGCACTGCCGCGTTGGTTCCCCTTGCGTTCGATCTGCAGGCGCGTGGCGATACCATCCTTGCTGCGCCCGGTGTGGTGTCCTCGGTGTTACGTGCATGGCCACCGCGCTCTGTTTGCGTCACCGCGTTCAAACTTGGCTATCGTAGGCAGAATTACGAATTTCCTCAATAGTGTTTTTTATGGCTTACCCTGATAATATAGGAACAAACAGACGGTTGTTTTCCATAACTATTATGATCTAAAGGGATAGTATTGTCCCTTTTTATAATGAGGAGTTGAGGCATGGACCATAATTTTAAGTTTCTGATAACTTCAAAGTGTCAGTTTTGGCACAGATCATCTTTTTACTAATTATTTTGAAAACTCAATGGTCTTTAGCAGATAAAGTCCTGCTCCCACTGACATCATATTTGTCTGAGCATCCCATGGCCTCGTTTGCTGGGTCCTTCATCTAGTCATGGCAAATATCTGGTGTCTGGTGGTAAAACTATTCAAAAATACGCTTTTTAACTTGTGGCCCCAGCATGCTTTTGCCAAACGTAGCATCCGTGCTGCGGCTTCTGTGCCCAGGCTCAGCCGCGCGTCGCTGCGGCTTAGAGGTGGCCTTGGAGCAGGGTCGGGTTGACCAAGCTGCCACCGCAGAATTACCCTGGCGAGAGCAGCGTGTCGCTGCTGAGGGAAACCTAAGCCGTTTATCAAGTTTACTCGCTCGTAATTGTCTCTAAAACCTCAAAGAAGAATCTGGAGTTTGGGGTCGGTGGTTTAGCTGTCACCGTGGACTCGCTTGCTTTGCTCTACCTAGATTTGAGTCGCTTCTTCCAGTGTCACTCTTGGAAATTGGGAAACGGGTGCATCATGGTATTTTGAACTGACATGTAGGAAAAGTTTGATTTTTCCCTGTTAGAAACGTACTTATTGGCTAATGCATGATATGCTACGCAGTGCAGCGCGCTCCGTTTGCCGCCGCGGTCCATAGCGGGAGGGGACCACAGCTCATCTCGGGCCGATGCCCTTCAGCCTTTCCGCGGAAAACGTCAGCGTGGAGCATCCTCTGCTCTGTCCTTCAGGCCCCCGCCATCTTCTCCCAGGCGTAACCAGATTCCCGGTGCCGAGCGCCGGGCGAGCAGGAGCCGCCGCACTGGGGGCACGGCTCTGGGCGGGCGAGGGTAGCGATCGCCCTTACAGCTGGGACGCAGCGTCCTTGAAATACCTTTTGGAGGTTTGTCGCCGTGCTCGGAGGAACAAGCAAACCAAAAAGCCTCTTCAATAATTCTTGCAGCCTAATGAACAAATTTGATTAAGATTTGGCAGCTTTTCCTAATATTCCCTGTAACTAGCAAATCTTCCCTGGCAGTTCTCCGCTCTGCATGGGAGAGCGGAGCCTCGTCATTAAACGATGAACGAAAGCAACTGTCCCGATGGGCACGTTGGGTGGTTACTTGAATTGCGGCAGCGCAGAACAAGACCATCCCTCTCTGATCCCTTCGGGTTATGTCCCCCGGCGTATCGGAGGCTGCAGTAAATGCAACCTGAACAAGGGTCCTCTCAACGGTGGCCCAAGAAATAGCCCCGTTCCCTACCCAGATATCCTGGGTTATTGATTTTATTCAACTTGCTTGACCTATATGTGGGTTATCCTGAAATTACGTGCAACCCCCTTTCATTACTCCAGAAGCGTGAAGGCTGCTGGAGCCGATGAATCTTGGAGCTCGGTTTTTCTGAAGAGCTGCGTTAGGCTTCCTGAGCGGACCGTGTCGGTGCATGCGAGAGGTCTAACGTTGCTGCTGAATTAGCTGAAATAACAGTAACGATTGGCAGCACACGAAAGGTGGCTTCTGCTTGATGGAAAGTCACCTTGATGGCTGTGATATCTGAGACGAGGAGGCTTCACAGCGAGTCTCTAGGTATGGGAAGCAAAGAGCAATAAATGCACAGAAATGAGCTATTCACAAACAGGGGCTGTTGGCGACAGTCGCTTTTTCTAGTATTGCTGTAGATAAAATCAATAAATTAAGTGAGGGAGAAAATAAAGGTTTATTGAAATGCAGTGGAGAAAACTAGTTAGGGGAGCCAATATAGATTAGCTACAAAAAACGGACCTTCTAGAGGAACGTGAACGATCCTTGATTCTTAAAAATTTTGTATTAAAAACAGTGTCCAACCCGGACATTTCAGTGCTTGTTTTCTTCAGAAGTCTTTTTCTGTATGCATAGAAGATTAAATTCAATGCTGTATGACATTTAGTGTTTTGCAAGCTAAGTGACTAGGTAGAAGGTAATACAATGCAAGAAAAAAAAGCTGCTAAAATTTATCATGGAGTCAAAAAAAAAAAAGGGGGGGGGAGAGCAAAAAACCTCAAGCACCCTTCGGCTGCGCATCCCCAAAACTGGCAGAAGGCACTGATTTGTTTTGCTGGCTTCAGCAATGGAATTTCTGCCGCCACTGGAATATTCTTTGAAACTCTCCCTTGAAAACTGACAAGCAAGAAAATGTGCAATATAAATAGTAATCTTCACAAGAGGTGGAAAACAACCTTTTTTCTGTTGGCGTTGCTGCGCTATTGTCTGGCGGGCCCTTATCATGCGCTGCAGCATGACAAGCCCCTTGTGTTATAAAAAGAAACATCCAGTACAGATGCTCTTTATTTTAATCCCCAGATGACAAGGGAAAATGAATACGCTTGTGATGGCTTGTTTGCGCCGTGTCCTTCGTACAATTCAAACAGCACAGGAATTGCAGCAGAAAACAGCTCTTAGCAAGCACAGTTGTGCAGTAGCACCGCTGAGAGTTGCAGCATTTTAAAAGCTGTTCCTGGGGAAGCCGACGGTGCCTCGCACACGTCTCGTGGTGCAGAGAACCGTGACAGTCGTCGTCGGTCCTCGAGAGCCCTGAAGTTTTAGTGAAGCTGCTTCTAAACCGATATTTTGTCATACTGTTCATTTTGCTGGAGGGCGTTACTTGTTCTCTTGCTGAAGGCTTTTGCAATGCTTTAGGGACCGCTGGTTGAACGTAGATGGTGGCCGCAGCGCTCCTGTTACGAGGAGCACATGTATATTCAATTTTCCTGACTCATTGTAAAAACCTTTGGTGGCAGTGACAAAAACGAGCAATTGCAGTGAAAATCTGTAAACCCTTGACCTTTGTAGCGGATGTAATTACAGCTTTCTGTGCTTTGAAACACCATGTACAGCAGCATGACGTGTGCTGATTTCCATACTAACAAGTTGCAACGTGGTCCACGCATGCTGGAACATGGTTTCCATACTGCTGCTTTCCTTTTCCACCTTTCCTGGTGTTAGTCTAGCTCCTTTTGGCTCCTGGGAGCCTTCCTCGTTCGCGGTGAGCTGTAAAGTGTGGTCGTGGGCAGTCGCTGTAGGCTGAGGTATGGAAGGAGAAAGGTCAAGAAGAAGCAGCAGTACGAAAGAGTGGATCTAAGGAGGGATAGCTTGAAAATGTCCTTCCTCAGGATAACAGTCAGAGGGCAAAAGCTGAAAGAGGTCAGAACTTAAACATTAACAGTCCATCGACTTTTATTTTAAGAACTTGAAAGATGGGAAAGTTTGCTATGTCCATTAAAACAAGTGTTTTCTTCATTGGCTCTCTCTTTTCTCACTGTGGCCTAATTGGAGTAGTTGGATGCTGATGGCATCTGGATGACCTTGTGTTGGTGTGCCCCAGCACTGTGGAAGTCCTTCTTGTAGGTGTTCTGACTCCTGGAAGCTTTTCCAGAAATGGCCAATCTGTAACTGTCTCACTTCTGTCTCCTCCTGTTGTTGCATTTAAAAAAAAAAAGCCAAACCAAAAAAGCCTAAAGTCTTCCTCCTTTTTTTTTTGCCAGCAAAACCAGAAGAGACCAAACCAGGTGACGCGGTGACAGGGAACGATATCACCACCCCTCCAAACAAGGAGCTTCCTCCGAGCCCTGAGAAGAAGGCAAAGGTAGGCACCGTTTCGTGTTCAGGGCGCTCCTTTCCGTGGTTTTCATTTGCCAGCTTTTCTGCTTCTTAAGCCGTGGTGACCCACCTTCTGTTTTCTGAGCTGCCGCTTAGGAACTGTTTTACCCAAACGAAGGCATCCAGTTATGACGTTGCTCTCCTAGTCGTTTCTCCACTCACTTGTGTTGCAGTTAGCATTCAGAGATGCTGACCAGCACCTGCTATTCTCCTGTTTTAGGGCTGTGTATGCAAGGTGAAAAGTACCCGCGTTCGGCAGCTTGCAGCACTCGCCAAAATCCCCCCCAAACGCTGGAAGTATAGCGGTAGTGGGGTGTGGGGGCTGGCTCCCGGCGGGACTGCGACCGCTGGAGCTGAGCAGATCAGGATTTAGCGCTTGCAGTCTGCTGTGCGCATGTAATTGGGAAGCACTGTCCTGCTCGTTGCACGTAGGACTGGATGCCAAGAACACCTGATTCCTAATCCCGGCTTTACCGGTGATGCTTTCGGTTGCGTGGGATGTCACTGGAGCAACCCCTGTTCCTCTTGGATCGAATGGCAAAAATCCCCTGGCCCTGAAGTCAGCCCTCTGCTGCAGCTTCGCTTTGGCCTTTTTTTTGCACTCAGAAAACAGAAAGCTCATTATTTTTTCATTTGATTTTAAATATCATTTTTATGTTCTTGCAGCTTGATGTTTTGGTTTACAATGCACTGTTTTGTTGTATTTTTTTTTTTTTTGCTTTTATACTGGATTTTGCTTTTTGAACAAACGTAAAGCCTGCAGCATCCGCACCATCAGCAAAGCCTGCCGCGCCGAAGGCCAGGCCTCTGTCCGCTACCAGCCCCAAGCGGCCAGCCTCCGCCGCGCCTGGCCAAAGCAAAAAACCCACCAGCCCTACCGCAGGTCCCGCCGCGGCCGCCACTCCCAAGCGCCCGGCCACCACCACCACCACACGTCCCGCCACCCTAACTCCAAAGGAGGCTAAGCCAAAGGTAAGAGACCGTTTGCTTTTGGGTGGGAGCGCCGAGAACTCTTCACGTCAACTTACCGACCGTTTACCCACGAGTCAAAACATAACTCTGGAGCTAATCACGGGAAAATAAGACCGAGAACCCGATTCACTGTGTTGAGAGCTGCATCAGCTCCCAATAACCCCACCACAGCCTCAAGTCCCAAGTGTTGAATTTTGTGTCATCGTCGAGGAGAGAATTAAACTTGACTGATTGCCATGATTTTCCTTGCGAATTGCCACAGAGTATACAGATAATTCTTTTTTCTTTCCTCCTGCTCCTAAGGGGGATACAGATTTTTTTAATAGATATCTATATCTATATTGCAAACTTAGGGTAACTTTTAAATCCAGGGAGGAGTATGGGAAAACTGAATGGAGAGCTTCAATATTGGTGTTTAGCGCTCCATTTCTGGAAGAAAACAAACAAAAAGAATTGGTCAGATCAGTCTGATCAATTTTAAACACTATGGAAATGTTGTTTTTGCCTGGAAACATATTGATGTTGAGCTGAATTTTAAAATCTAGTGAATTTTCTGCTCTCCTTCAGCTTGACAGATGAAATTATTTTACCTTTTTTTACATCTGTTCTAAATGCATTTGACTACGTAAAATCATATCTGTGTGTTTATATTGCTCTAGTTTGAAGATGCCTGTGTTCGTGATCCTTCACACACAAGTTGTCACACACCAGTGGGATTCAAACTGGAAGGGAACGTTAACATTAACTTCAGGAGTCTTGAGTTGATGTTCAAATGCTAGCTTTTGTACTACACTTTTACACTTAAGGAACTGCATTTGAGTGTCTGTATTTAAAAAAAAAAATTATGAAAGCACAGGCAGAAATCCATAGCTGTTAGGACAAAGTCAGCATATCTTTTTATGGAAATGCTGGCCCTTGGGTAGGTAATACTAAACATCTGTCCTGAACTAAATTCCTAACAGGCAGTGCACTGACTGGGCTATTTTTAAGGTAAATCAAAATGGCACCGATCCACTGACTTTTTTGTGAACCAGTGTTTTCAGTTTTATTTAAGTTCTTGCATTTTTCTAAAAAATTTTTTTTTTTGAGGAGATCAGTCTCATCTCATTTGTTTTCAAGTACTGAAATCCTGGGTTACTCCAGGCCCTGGGTTAACCAGTGTCCATGGTTCATTCTCCATTGGGAAAACTACTTCATGTTTGTCCCTGACAGGTCACTTGTTCATAAACTGTTTGATCTCTTATGTCCTGGATGCTTTAAAAAAAAAAAACCTTTCTAACTTAGAAAGCATTTTTGCTTGTGAAGGAAGGAACTCGCTTGCAAAAGTATCGCTAGGGGCCTGGTTTTGCCCTGTGCACATCTGTAAATGGACTGCGCACGTTAACTCTGGAGCAGATACCGATGAAATCTAGTATTCAGCAGGGTCTGTGTTCTGTGTCCTGCGCTCAATATCATCAGCCACCTCTGCATATCTTAATTTTTTTTTTTTAATCTTCTGCATTATATTGTTTCAACAGCGCCTAGCTTATGTGCTCAAGAATTTAAACAATTGTGCCTTCTCTGTTAGAACTTAAATTTATTTCAGGCTTTTTGTTGGCAAACACATTGAAGTACACAAGTGAAGTATTGCCTTTGATGCAGCCTGTTCCTTTCCAGGTTACAGATGCAAAGAGCCCGGATAAGCGGACCTCACTGTCAAAGCCACCGTCGTCTGTCACACCTCGAACTACCGTCAGGAGCAGCCCAGCGACTCCCAGGACAACTGCAGCATCTCCGGTCGCTGCAGCATCTGGTGCGAAAACCACTGCTGCTTCTCCACCCAAGAGGCCGACATGTAAGTATTCACTTGCTTTTCTTCTCTTTCTAAAGAGCTGCGGGTTTTTGTGAGAGTAGCACTGGCAGTTCCCAGGAGGGTGTTTATCCATCTATCACTTATTCCAGCGCAGCACTTGTTCCTGTGTCACTGTGGAGGAGTCACTGTGTTGCCACCTCCTTATGGCTCTGTCAGCTTGTTAAAATCAGTCTCCCGATAAACAATCTTGCAGATCTTCAGATGAAAACAGAACAAAGCCTTGAAGTGTCGCCCCTTATGAGAAGACCAAGCTGCTCTGCAGCAGCAGTGCTGGGAGGTGTAAGCTGGCCTCTTTGTCCATCAGAAGTTGGCTGGAGGTGTAATGACAGCTGAAATAACCCTTTTAGTACAGCGTAAGAGAAGGTCCTGTGTCAAGGCACAAAGACTATAAGTTAGACTTTTTTTCTCTGTAGGGCTTCCTCTTCCAAAAAGCAAGTCTGAATGACCTTGAAAGACAGCCTGGATTACCGGCTGAACATCTGGCTTGCAACAGCTCTGTGAGATTCAAGGCTAATACACTTACTGGACCTATTTGATTTAAGAATAAGGGAGCTACTAAGTCTGTGCTTTGTAGTAATAATAGTTAGAATAAGCACTTGAAAACAATTTAAAACTTGGGGAAGACAAACCTACAGGATGGGACTTAAAGCATTCAATCTAGTATACCCAAAAGAAGGTTGTTATAGCAGAAAAACAGCAGCTGATAAAGGCAGAATCCCGAGTGAAGACAGTTAGCCAGTGCAGCAGTTAATCTAGGAATATGGTAAATCCCATTTGTTTTGGTACATTGCTACCTGGATGTTTTGTAGCCATGGAAGTGTACTAGCTCACCTGTAATGTGCTCTCCATAGTGTAATTGTGGAATCGAGTTCTAGGTTTTAGGCCTTAAAATAACTGTACTTGCTGTTTCTTTGATAACAATTTCCACATTTAGATCTGGAGTAAAGCTAGAATTAAATAACATTCAGGTGAGAAGACACTGGTTAGTCTTCCAGATAACCTAGGCTGTTTATGGGATCAAGCTATACCTTTATTTTCTATCTGTTATTGCTATCATTAAGAAAACATTTGTAGCTCATGAGCAGCTTAGGGGAGCTTGAAGCAGAACAGAGGGGCTCAGGTGCAGGACAGGCACAAGTCTCACTTTCGATCCCATTGGAGCGGATGGCTTTTGCCTGGACTCGTGTGCTGTGATGGTTTGGTCGAGATACCCCTTCGCTTCACAAAGATGAACTTTCCATTACCACCTATGGGTAGCTGRGAAACTTGTTAGAAACGGCTCCTAAAATGGATGCGGGCAGCAGTTTTCATGAAGGAAGAGCTTCACCTTCTTTTCATAGCTGCAGTCCCTTGGTTTTCCCCTTGTGACTAATGCAGGAAGGATTTGGAGCAGAAACCACCCTCGCTTTATCAGAAAGCTGTACCCTGCTCAGGGTCCCGTTGCCGAAGAAGGTGCTTCCCATTCGTTTGACACAACCGGTGTGAAACACGAGCAGCCCGTTAGAAGCTTGAAAACACTGTTTGCAATCCCCTTAATGGGGTTTGAGAGATTTAACTTCAGATAAAAATATAATTACATGTTCTCAAGTCTTTTCAAGTGACTAGATCTCATTAGTCAATTATTAAAATTTGCCAATAAGCACGCAGTGAGGCTGATGCGTATTAGTAGTTTTATTCTAAGGGTCCCAAAGCACAAATTCATAACCCGTCTTTCCCAAAAGAATAGTGTCTGTGTTTTACTGATGTTCAAATGCATTAGGCCAGATGGATATCCCTTACTTTATGCTTTATAGGAAAGTATAATTAATCCTGTATTGAGGAAGTGTATTGCTCTTCCCAAGAGCCGTGCACCTTAACTGGTCCTGTGGACCTTCTCGTACAATTCATTCTGTGCAGTTTTTCATACAAACTGTAACCCAGAATGCTCAACACATTTTAATGAGTTTAATTAAGTTAATTTCTCCTTCCAAAACTGAAGCCCAAACAAAGGAGAAAGAAGTGCTTTCTGATGACATTTGAAAGGAGATGGCGTTAATGATGCAGAGATCCGAGGAGGTTGTTCCAAGTGGCAAGATGCGGAGGGGAAGAGGCCTCTCCCCCAGCCGGCTGGGACATTGGCAAAGGATGGTGAGGGAATAGGGTGGGCAGGGGAGATGAGGTCAGCTGGCGAAATCCCATCGGGAGTCAGAGCAGTTTTGTCTGGCTCTGGAAATGCAGAGGGGAGTCATGAATGGCAGAAGGAGAGGAGTCTTGTTTTGAAGAGGAGAAAGCAAGGGTGCAACAGAGGCGGAACAGTCTTCTAAACTGTCTGGAGTCGTGGAGGCTGCGAAGCCTGAAGGGGAATCGAAATGACCCAAGCATTAACAAATTCAGATGAGACAGAAGAGATTTATCTTCAGTCAGATGAATAGCTGTAGGTAATGGAGCACTGGTTCTCCTCTGATCTTCTATATCTTATTGGCAATTCAGTGTCTCTGGCTGCCTGCCATTGAGCCAGCTCATGTTCCTGGCCAAAGATGATGATAAGGTATCTACTCGTTCTCTCCACGTGTCCAAAGCAGCTCTGCCACTTTCTTGTGGTTTGCTCAAATGTTTAGTCATTCCTGCCCTTTTATAATGTGTGTACAGTGGCTTGTTTTGAAATTACCTGGTTTCATTTTTCCAGGTATTAGATCTTAATCACTTGTTTTACGAGATGAAAGCCACGGATTATGCAATGTTTAATTTCCCTCTCCCTGGTGAAATGACTTGTACCTTTTTGTAAGATCACCTCCCTCTTTTTGACTGGTAGCTTTATCATTCTCCAGATTTTCAGCATCACACACTCATGACACTGAAGTGTTCCAGCCTTTGACTCCCCACTGACATGAACAGAAATAACTACATCTCTTTATATATCTAAGTACCATATTCATCCTTTTACCTTTATAAAAACTAAGTATGTTCCATCCATACAATCATTTTTCTCAACTAAACTTGCAGTCTCATAGAATAAGATTAGGTTTGTTTGACAGGACCTATTTTTCAAGTGATTGGTATTAATTATATATCTATCCTTAAGGACTTATTAAATTATCCCAAATTGACCTCTGTTTCATCGTATTAGGTAGTGTCTTATCTGGGGTGTTCAGCTGAATGCTTTTAGCGGAGGCTGGGCGGAACGCTCCAGACTGATCTGGCCTGTCGTCATCTGCCTCTTCTTTTTGCTCTTTTCTATATTGGCATTTCATAAGTCCCCTTCCAGCTACCTGAGTTTATCTAAAAATCTAAGACTGTTGTTGGAAATTAAATATTAGAAGGCAGAGGTCTTGAGCATCTTTTTAGGACTCTCAGGTAGAAGCTATCTGCATCTGTGTCTTTTCTTTCTTTTTTTCTTTTTTCTTAATCAGTTTTCTGTAGCCTTTTCCATTTGGTTTTTGTTTTTAGTGTTGCCTTCCTTTGGCCATTGAAGTGAAGCAAATTTTAGCCCAAGTTGTCAATCACCGATAGGCAGAAAAAGCTAAAATTTCATTATCAAATGAACTATTTAAAAGTAAAGTTCTGTCTATATTTTTTTCAGGCCATGCTTTTTCCTTGATCAGTTTTGCATGTGGTTTTCCTCTGCTTTGCAAAGTGTAGATTTGTTCCCGGTTTAGACCATCCTCTGCCTATGCAGCATGTGATCAGGTTGCTGACACTGGTGTTTGCCTAAAGGTGTATTTTCAGTTTAGTGATTTTTATTTTTATACAATTAAAATAGAGACCAAAACATGTGCAATAACTTCTATGTGAGGAAAATCAGCATTGGGTTAGAATTGATCTAGCAATGGTACCCAGGTTATAGACAGACAAATGTGGTTTTGCTTTTGCTGTTTGGTAGAGAAAGGCTATGAATTGTTTTAAGAAACATAATTGGGGCAGGATTAAAACAGCATTAGAGGAAGTGCTTTCAGACAGAGGAGGTTATTTTAAGAAAAAACAAGATGCAAATATATGCCCGAACCATGTTGCAGCATCCTCTTAGCTTTCCTTTTGTCTGGGATTGATCCTTTTGCTGGAAAACATGAGCAAGTATTGCTGTTGTGATGTGGAGGAGTTCAGGCAGGTGTTCAGACAGAGCAGTTCATTCTGGAGATGCTTTCTCCCAAACAGCTTTTCAGAGATGGGTATCACGGGTAAAGAGGGGCATCGGTGCGTAAGGAGCTGGGGAGGGCCTGCACCGGCCCTGCGGGGCGGCTGTGCCCGGGTCCCGGGGCCGTGCAAACTCGGGGCCGTGCAAACTCGCGCTCTCCGAAATGCTGATCTAGCTGCTCATCGTGAAATGCTCATCGTGTGTTTTGTATTGGGCAGCTATTAAGACCGATGCAAAGCCTGCAGATGCCAAGAAGACCACTGCGAAGTCGCCATCAGGTAATTTTGTTCAGTTTCTGTCTAAATCGAATCGTCTCTGTTTGCGGGGGTGTTTATTGAGCAGGCCGCTGCGCGTCTTTAGGACTCCGGGGAAGTTTGCGTTAGTGCCGTCTGATCAGTCTTTTCACTGATCGCTTCTATCGCTGATTACTGCAGCAGACGTGGGCCGCCCTAAGAGTGCTTCTGGCAACGCCGTGAAAAGCAGTGCCACCACTCCTTCCACCGCCACCTCAAGCACGGCCGCTCCGCCCGGGGGGGCCGCCGGTCGTCCCAAACCCAAGCCGGCTGCAGCCAAACCTGCCACAACCTCGAGCACGACAGCGGATGCTAAAAAACCAGCTGCTAAGGCTCCAGCTAAACCCAGCACCGTTTCCAAGCCGCCTCGCCCGACCAGCAGTGTTTCTGCTCCGGATCTGAAAAACGTACGTTCCAAAATTGGATCAACAGATAATATTAAGCATCAGCCTGGTGGAGGAAAGGTAAGTCTTTTCCAGCTTGGAAACCATGTCTGTTTTGAAACCGTAGCTCTTAGGCATTACGGGTGCTCTTTGCTAATTTTGGTGGCTGTGTACTCACTGCTCTTCTCGTATTTATGCTCTGCAGAGCTCCTCTTTGGGTTCTTGGTGTGTGCACAAGGCATTAACAAGGCAGTGATACTAGTGTGCAGAAGGAATCCACCTTAAGAGCCTTCATGGGGTTTGGTGACATACGTACAGGAATCCAAAACTGCTTCTGTTCCTCTGCCGTGTACTCCGACAGAGAAACTAGTTGGTATTGGAAGCTCAAACCTTGTGTGTATTCCAAAACTTTGCCTGGGAATAGAGGGATTGAGCCTGCTGAAGGGTATCAAAGGTGGAATAACGCAGTGCAGGACACCTGCATTCAGGAGCAAGTCCCACGGCGCCTGTCCCATGCCTAGGAGCTGGGCTCTGCCCAACCTACAGCAGGTCTGCATCTGCTGCTCTGGGGTGGTAACCGCCGGTGGCCACGAGAACGGGAGATGATAACGGTGAAGGAGCTGTAGGATGGGGAAAAGCACTTCTGCAGGTGTAACTTGAAGTTCTTGATCAGTAATGGGCTTAAATTACTATTTCATTGTGAATATCTACCATGGAAATGATAAAGGTTTTGGGATGTACCTGTAGCACTCCTGAGGGTTTAAAGTCATCCTGTGGATATGTGTAAGCCTAAAACCTTTATTGGATGTTGTATAATGGATACCCCCATCTTGCCTGACCGAATGTGCTAGCAGCTTGCCCGCAGTCGGAGGGCTTTAATTTCCAGAGTGGAACAAATTTGCCCACTTATCCTTACTGCCGGTCTCCTGGAGTGAATAACCCAGCATATAACTTTAATCTGATGCCAGGAGAGCACACTTCATACTGAGAGCCTTAATCTCTTCGTAGGCCTATTAAAGTGAAGAGTATTCTTGCTGTATGTCGCAGTATCGATACGGCGCATGGAATTAAGCTTTAAAAGTTAAAAATGTCTTAGTTATGATCTCAGCCAAGGTCATAACATGGTCTTTTCAGAGCTTAGAAGTCTGGAAGACAAACTTCCACTCTCAAAACAGAGTTTCTGGAAATGATGAACCAAATCTGCTGAAAGAGTTTTGAAGCCAGGAGGAGGGTGACCCTTTCAAATACCATATAGTGCAACTTGAAAACAAATTGAAGCTCTCAAATCCTTCAGCCATCTGATCAAAACGAACATTTGAAGTTGTCCTACTGTTTTAGACTGCGTTAGGGCTCTGAAGGATTGCAGAGCTTTTTAGCTTCCAGGCTTACTGTGCCAGTTTAAGGGAAATTATTTCTACATTTATTTCTACTGTCCTTTATTTTGTAAATTTTTTTCATAGAAGTGGTAAAACTCAACAACTATACGTTTGAAGAAAAATGTTGTCTTTTTCATAGTCTTTAAAGTTGCCTTACGTATGCTGGGATGTGTTCAGAGTACGAGAATACCGTAGGAGTGCTGGGGGTCTTCTGTTTACTGTTGCATTTCTGGTAGGTGAGTGGAATATAGGATTTATGCTGGCCCCAAAAACTCAGGTTCTTCTGCACTTATCTGGATCTAGATTAGAATGGATGTTCTCCGGTAGCTGCTGAGTTTTTCTAAAAACTGTAATTTTCATTCAATTTTCTGCTTCAGTGGGTTAATTAGGTCCACCTGCATTTGATTAAAAAACCCACAGCTGTTGATCGCAAAGCCTGAGTCAGATCAGTGTGTGGGTGAGAAAGCAGGAACGGAAGCCGAGTGTATCTGCATCCAGCAGAGCGCCTGGAGCGCAGAGGCGAAGGGAATCGGCCAGGAGAAACGTTGGCCGCCAAGAACTGTGTAGCATCTTCAGCATGAAGAAAAGGGTCAGGCACTGCTGTTGGGTTGCTAAAGCATTGGGTTTATCTTATTTTTTATTTTTTCCATGGGATATAAGATACTGTATTCACGAGGAGACCTGCCACTGTGACTTATTGGGGAAGGGGTGAAATACTTGACGAAGGGCCACCTACAAGCTTGTTGAGAAATGAAGAGTTTTCCTTAGTTATTGACTTATGGACCCAAGAGTGCCCACTGCACTCCACGTCTGGGTGTAACTGCGTCCCCTGCCCTCCTGCGTTGTCATCCCTGGGCACGGGATCATAGCTCGCCTGGGAGCTGGAGCCCCTACGAGGTTATCCCGGGGTTGGCCGCTCCGCTGAGTTTGCCCGGGTGGCTTGTGCTCCATGCTTTCGTGCCCCCACTTCTGCTGTTGCTGGTTGAAATCACCCGTTTGTCTCCATCTAGGGGAAAGTAGAGAAAAAGCCAGACTCAACCGGTGCTGCGCGAAAGCCTGAACCCAATGCGGTCTCTAAAATGGCTCCTCCTAAAACAGCCGTAACAAAAGAGGGTGCCCCAAAGCAGCCCAATGGGAAAGTGAGTTTATTTCAGACTTTTCTCTGTGGAAGATGAAGGAGAACATTTCCATTTTGAGTCACTTTCCCTTCTCTTTGCTCTTCTGCTTTCTGCTGTCAGTGTCACTGTCCCTCGCACAGACACCTTTCCGATTCTTTCGTAAAGCCTGCGATGCTCTCGGTTAAACGCGTTGAGAGGCATCCGGGTGAGCTCCACTGTAGACATCCTTTCCAATGCCTGCTGTACATGTTTTCAGAGCAGAGTCCTCTGCTTTCACTTTGAGTTGGAAATTTCCTTTAAAAACAGGTCTTCCTACACCACTTGAGTTTGTAACGGGGGGCGGGGGGAGTTTTAGTTCAACGCTGCTTGTTTTCGTTAAGGTTGCAGAACATTAAGAGCTTAATTTTTCCAGCAGTTTTCCCAATGTAGTTGCATCAACACTTTAAGCGCACATGGTAGAGGGTGCCCATGAGCTTACTGTGACGCTCTGTCGTGACATTGTACGTGAGCTATGGGGGAGCGGATGGGGAACGAGGAGGCAGTGGCCTTAATGCTGGGTGTTACTCGGATATTATCAGGCAGAGCCCGTTARTTTGTACCTCTAGAGAAGTCAGCAAGGCAATGCAAAAC
Organism: Casuarius casuarius; assembly: GCA_003342895.1. NCBI lineage: Eukaryota > Metazoa > Chordata > Aves > Casuariiformes > Casuariidae > Casuarius > Casuarius casuarius. The sequence continues at coordinate 204,241 of PTFA01000263.1, forward strand.
CACAGGGCAAGAGTACGTTTCAGAAGTGCTGTTGCACTGAATCCAGCCTTTCYAAACAGGCGAAATAGCTTTTGGAAACCTGTTTGAAGTAAGAGTTCTGGTGGTTCCTTTTGTGCTTTGAATTATCACCTCTGTCTAGAAGTACTCCAGGCTACAGCTTCTGCCACGTTTCGTGCCGTGTTAAATAACTCCTAGACTAAGCACTAGTTGTAACTAACCTTGCGTAAAGATGGACCTGTTGCTCTCGCTCAGTTCCTTCCCCTTTGCGAGTAAAAGCCAGCTCATTTAGCAGAGTCCTTTTGTATTTTTGAGAAAGTTGGAGTCAGTTTAGAGGAGAAACAATGCATCTATTTAATTAACATTAGCCTTGTTCTGATAAAATTTAGCTGAAGGTTTTACAGCCTTCAGCAGAGAAGCTGTTTCTCACACTGGGCTTCACTGTCCAGAGGTTTTGAAAGACATTACCCAAGACTGGAGTCCATCCAGACAAATGGAAATAGTTTAAAATGCGGAGAATAACCAATTAATCAGTCTGTTAGAAGTGGCGACTCCRTGGTTTTGGACCCATGGAGGGGAAGAGGCAGCTGAGCCAGCTCGGTGCTCAGACGCGTGGCTCAGCAGGCTCTGGGGAYGGTCCCACCAGAGGTCTCCTGGGAGGCTTCACGTGGGAACCACCAGCATGGACCAGACGGGCCCGGCAGGCAGGCGCTCGGGCAGCGCTACCCGGGGTGTAGATCAGTGCTCTTTCACCGTAGTGCTTCTGCTCTCGCACTAACACTGTCTGTGCAGCCTCTTGTCTCCTTCACTTTTTTTCTCACTCTCCTCCTCAATTGCTTTCACACCTAATACTGACGTTGGACCGAGTTTAACACGACTCCTTGTTTATCCGTGTTAGAGCGTCCGCTCCAGCCTGCCGTATGACAGTTCTAACCAGTCCTCTTCCCTTGTGTTGTTTTTCCGTTCTGTAACGTTCCAGGTCCAGATAGTCTCCAAAAAAGCGAACTACAGCCATGTTCAGTCCAAGTGTGGGTCCAAGGACAATATTAAGCATGTCCCTGGAGGTGGGAATGTAAGTATGGGCTCTGGGCAAGCTGTCTTTCCACTAACTCCTTTCCTTGTACTGTGTTTTTATTTGTGGGTCTTAACACTCTGTTTCAGGCAGACAGGTTTGGCAGGGTTGTAGGGCTGCYGGAAAGACCGTAGGCTGGAGACTGCTTTCCCGGGAGATGCTAGGTGGACTCTATGGGCGTGTTTTGTTTCGTAGTGGTACAGATCCACCTGACCTGTTTCTCACGTGGCTTCCGTGCTATTCATTGGCCAAATGTGCGGTGTGCACATTGACCTCTGGTGTTAGCTCACCCTGAATTCCCTTCGTAGATGGAGGCACTTCATCGCTCCTCCGACCTACTTTACGTGTCCGATTTCAGGATGAGATGGATTGTGCCCTGGAAGTACCCACTACTCTTCACTGGCTAAYAGAGCAAGCCTGAGGTCGGATTAATTTCCCTTCTTGTTTCGTAAGAAGGGAGACGTTGAGAAAGGAGGAGGCAAATACTCTGGGACTTAATCTTTGAGCTGTGATTAATTTCTAAATTTAAAGGCTACTCGTGTCTCTGGTAACAGAGTTGAGCTTATTAAGATAGAGGGCTAATCCTGTGATGTCTGCGGACACGATTTGGAGTATTATATCCTGCAAGTGTGTGTTTAAAAAAAACCAAAAACCCAAAAAAGGTAGACGCTGAAGGTTTTGAAAACACTGCGGTAGCTTGGCAGGCTTGTTTCCTAGTTGACACAGTCTATACTACCTTAACAAATCTCTGCTAGCCTGTTTGTACTAGTGATAGTTTGTAGAAATATGAGTCTTGGATGGTTTCAAAAAGGCAATGAAGCACCGAAGTGCAAGGGAAGTTCTTCCTCTGCTGCCCGTATGTGCCCGGAGGCTGAAAGGAGAGCTGCCCGGCTATCACGTCTTCCAGCGCTTTCTCTGCGCCCAGCGCACAGGAGCCAGCGTCGATGGCTTCCTTGCGTCCTCGCTTTACGTYGTGTTGGGGGCGGTTGCTGCCTTCTGCCCCTTCCCCTGGCTGGGTGCGGTGGCAGGGTTAGACCCTAATGAAAAAGGGAGAGCAGGTCCTTGCACCACTTCTTCCCCGAGGGCCCCGGCGGGTRATTTGCATCTTCAGTCTGCAGATACTCAATTTTTGGGGCCAGACTTATCATCATTCGGCATGTTCTGTTAGCTATGTCGTCCAGAGGGTGCGACTGCTGTGTAGGACGGGACCGTGGCGCAAACTGCCGTGACCACTTTTCCTGTGAAATGTATGTGCATTTGCCTGGCTGGCTGAATCTTTACTCTGCATGGCCAAATCTTCCTGAAATCTTTGCAAGAGGCTGCTAAAGAGCTTTCTGGGGGTTTTAACAAAGTCGTTCTTTACAGGTTGGTTGCAGCTTTTCTTCCAAGGTGTTGAAAGAGAGAGGTTGCAGTCGCACATGCAATGTTCACTTAACTAGGCTTCACCTCCCGTTGGGAGTTGTTGGCTTACGAGTGTCCTTGCTGTCCTCCTTGCCTTCCAATGTGCCGATACCCACCAGTGGTGGGATTTACCATTCGTACTTGGCAGCTCTGTGACTTACCTAATGTTTACAGGGGTACATATGTATGCGGAGCTTCCTATAGAAATGCTCAAACAGGAGATTTCTGCTTTGCGACAGGGAAAGCAGAGCTGCGGTTGAGACCATGTCGCCTGGGTGCCCTCATGATACAACTTTGCTAGCTATGCACGTCTGTTCCTACTGCATATTTCATCTAATTTTGTCACCCAGATTTGGTACAGACTGCTTATAGATAATCCACGTTTTGTGGCAGAAGTCCCTTTGGCTATGCTGTTAAAGAGCAGCTGTTGTAACTGAAGAGTTCACGCACTTAAAGGAGTTTTATTTTATAATCCACTTTTCTTTGCCACTCTTATCTTGTGCAGTCTCTTAATGGGCTCATTACATACRTCTCACACATACATTTCCTTTTTTGGGGGTCAACAGAAGTGTCCTTTAAATATGGGGGATGTTTTTCTTTCTGTAGTAACTACATTAATGAATTATTTCTTCTTCTAATAGTTCACCAAACATGTCCCTTCCTCTTTGCATTTTGCTGTTCTTCTGTCCTGTCCTGGGGACACTTCCAACTCTAGGGACAGGTGTCTGTGCCTGCTTTCTTCTTCTCTTCTTCCACACTCTCTTCTTACTCTTGCAGTTTTTCTCCTTGCTCCACTACTTAAGCTTTTTTCTTTAAGAATAGAGAATAAAGTGCTTATTATTTTCAGGTTCCAAATGCCCAAAAACCAGCTTCAGACAGTCRTCCCCAGCTATCCAACGCCCCCAAACCCAGCCCAGGCAGTACCAATGTGAGTAGAAGAGACACAGCGGCCAGTCTGGCTTCCTATAACAGCATTTCCTTTGATTCATTTTTATACCCACTCCACTGCTTTGGGGCGCYGTAGTGTTAGTGTCCTCTTCCCAGCATAGTTACGATGAACACTTCTGATAGAGGATTTGCTGATGTTTCATTCCTGAAGCACGCTGTTGATGGGGGTGTCTGGAAAGTCCATCATTCCAGGCCATGGCTTCAGTGGAGGCTTTTAGGAATCGCGTGGACAAGAGATGTGGTTAGCAGGAAATTCTGATTCAGCTTCAGGGTAGCTCTGGCAGAAGAGATTGACGTCCTACCCAAGCGAATTAATTGGTGCTCATCGGGCAAATWCCATATGGACATCCGTTTTGCCTTCTATACCCGGAGATGACTTCTCCCTCCCTCCAAGACACCTAAGATGACATGACAAGCAGTAGATGTTGTTGCTGCTTCCATTATATTTGATAGAAACATCTTGACACAAACATCATTAGATCTTCTGGGCAAAAGCCTTTAGTATTTTTCCCCTCTCACTGTAAAGTGATGGTATAGAGAGAGACTTTCCAAAGTGCGGATAGTGTATATGTTGTTGAAGGATTTGGACAGGCTGATTTGGAATCTACATATATTTCTCTACCCTGTGGCTTTACCTGGGTTGTGAATGGTCAGAGATAGAAAATCTAAAAAGAAGTGAGGATCTCGCTTCCTATCTGAGCCTCTCTGTCGGGCTTTTAAGTGTAAACTTTCCGGTGTTCGAGTCTTAGTATTTGGCCCTGTAAATGCAAGGTCAAACATTTAAATCAATCTGCCATTGCAAACTTAACAAAACTCATGTTGGAAATCTTGCAAGCAGTACATTTGTTCAGGTCTATTTAGATCCCCAGGTGAAGTCATGCAGAGTTGTGACTGAGTCTGTCCCCCCCAGCTGATAACCAGCGTTATTACATTTTGAATGCACTTCTGTGCAACTAAACTTAGTTTTAGTCCAGTTCCAGGCAAATACTCCTGTTATAAAAGCTCTAGCATCTTTACTGGGAAGCTCYAAGGAAATCAGATTCAGTAGCTGTGATCTCACCTATTTGGTGTGTCGCCTTCTCTGAGTCAGGGTACAAAATACATCAGCATGGAACAACGTAGCAGGAGGTTGAACTATTTTTGCCTCCTCTTGTGATTCTGAGCAAACGAGACCTGAGAGCTTTGACTCGTCGCTCTTCCCAAGTACAGGGAGGATTTATGCTTCCTGAGGAAAAGAGTATTACAAATTATCATGATAGTTCTCGGTAAGCTTTTAGAGTAGTTTGCAAGGGAAAGAACTCTTGCCACATTCAGGAAGAATGAATTTCATTTTCTCTGAATCTGTAGCAAAAATTTCTGTGGCTCACAGGTACTAGCTGATGGATGCTAACATGGATGGGAGAGGTGATCCTCTTAATATTGCTAGTAAAAAAAAACATGCTTTTTTTTCCTGCAAAAATGTTGGTGCTAAGCATTTCCACCTGGCATTTCACAGCTTTGCCAAACAAGAATTGACCCTTATGTTTCTGAAACTCATCATAATATGACTGGATGAGGCCCTGAGCTCCCTGATCTAAYGTCAAACTTAGCCTTGCTTTCAGTGGGAGGGGTGACCAGATGGTCTCCAGAAGTTCCCTCCAACCTCAATTATCCTATGATCGCATGAAATGGCAGACTCTCCRAGCAGTTACACGAGAGGTTAATTGAGGAATATAGGAATCTCTTGTCTACCTGGAGCTGCGGGAGGAGTTTAAAAATATCAGAGATAGGCCTCTATACAGTGCACTTAGGCTGGGTGTCAGGGATAAAATCTTTTTTTGAGGAAAAGCCGTAAAATCTGTTTCATTTTTTCTTACCCCAAAGAAGACACTTCTCTCCAAATTCAAGCCGTTGTCCACAAACACCATGCTRGAACATTTGGCTTATTATTGGCTTGGAAGAAAATCACTTACTGAGTCACGAATATCATGATTTTGTGATTGCATCACTCCGTATTTCTCACAGAAGGTTTTCTGTGCCAGTATCAAGTCACTGGTAGTATGAAATTAAAGAAAATAATACCAGGACATAGTGTCCCCACTCCCAGTGTTCTGGCTCTGAGAAACCCCAAGGATAGCTTGTGAAAGCAGTTTGTTCCATCTGGGCATGATGATCCTACCTGATCTCCTACCCTTAGGTAGGAAGGACCATTGTGAGGAGGCTGCAACTATATCTTAAGAATTGCACTTGGGTCAGTCTGCATCTTGCTGGAGGATGGTAGAGAGAAAAGGCTGGAGCTGGTGRTGTATCTGTGGTCCTACAGCACAAGAGCATCTCTCTGAGTAGAAGCATGAGATGACATCGCTCCTGATAACTGTTTGAAGCTACCCTGGCAGTGGCCTCTATCTTCAGAGGCAGAGCTACCACCGGGCAGAGACAGCCTGGGGAACGTGGCAATGGAATTGGCTTTTTGGTTCCTCTTCCAATGCTTTTGTATTCCATGGATGTGCCAGGAACTCAAGGCTCTTGTTTCTGGTCACTATCCATCTCTGCTGGCTTTATCTGGTCTCCGTTTCTGTCTGCTCACATTAACCACTTTTGGCTGGTGCAGGCCTTTAAATATTACTAAAGCCTACTCTAACATTTGGCATACAGTGACCAGGAAATTAATAGGAAAAAATTATTCAGTGGCAAAGGGGCACAAATTCGCAAAGTGTGACCTGATATTYGAGATGGCCCATTGGCCTCCACGTTCACAGGAGATGTTTCTCTTCACTGAGTTGTTTCCTTTTGTCTCTTCAGGTGCAGATCCAGAACAAGAAAGTCGACCTTTCCAAAGTATCCTCAAAGTGTGGCTCTAAAGCAAATATCAAGCATAAACCAGGTAGAAATTTTACCATCTTCTAATGATTTGTCTGTGAATACTGCAAGTCACTTAAATATTGTCCTGGATTGTAACCGGAATAGTTTAAAGGGTTTGTTGCTTCGGGTGCTTCTAAGAGAACTGTCTAGATTCTTAGCAACGCCCAGTGGTTTCGTGAGCAGAAGAGGGGATTAGATGTGGGGTTTCATCTCAGCTATGAAGATAACCTACTGCTTTGACTCAGTTCTTCCTCCCCACTTGAAAAAAGCCGATACTTAGCATTACAGGAGCCTGGAAGCTTCATTCATGCTGRGAGGCTTAGCAGTTCTGCGAATGACGGCACCGGCACTACGGAAGGTTAAAGACACTTCCATTTCTTCAGGGCAAATACAAGGGACTTTTTTAGCCTACAGTTCTGTATCAATTCTTGTCTTATGTAAAATGCTTTTGACTCTTTAATGACATATTGTGGGATGAGTATGCAGGAATTCGTTGCTCCCCACAGAGAACATAGCAATTATTCTGCACGAATTCCTGCGAATCTCAGGTTTTCTAACCAGCCAATGACCATCCCTTGGCTCAGCCGGAGCACGGGCAAGTCTGGAGTTCAGGGTGTTGTAGCTGCTGGTGGCTTGGCTAAATGATACTTTTGTAGGACCCTAAAGTATGGCCAGTTTGCTGGGTTTTGCTGGTTGGTCTGTATCTGAGGGCACTTGCTCTGCACGGGAAGAGTCCTGGCAATCAAACACCCTGCCTGAGGGACAAAGTTCACTGGCCAAAGCTGGGAACAACACGACAAGCTTGTCTTTGTCTGCGTCCAGAAGGTTCCCGTACGCTGTCTGCCGGCCCGTTCRGTTGAAAGCAGTTCAACCTTATGCACAGAGCACCATGGTTCAGTGCCTCAAAAACGCGCTCCCACTTTGAGGACACGGTGCACAAACATGACCTCCCGTTTATTCAGTGCTCCCTAATGACAAGCCGCGCACGACAATAACTGCTCTTGTCCAGGGCTGATTAAAGCAGAGCAGCCCATCCAGAATTATCTGGTATCAGATGTTTAGCTGATTTTGTATGACCGAAGCAGTGGGCTTCCCTCGTTGGCCATGTAAAGCTTCACAAAGCTGCTGAAGTGCTCGAGGGCTTCTTGTGTTTAATGTCGTCACTGAGAAGCAAAGTTGTGTTCAGTAATATTTAAATAGTTTTATGAGAAAAGTACTAGAATATGGGCTGCACATACCCTCTTATTTACTAACAGGGACTGCAGTGCCCCAAATCCAGGAAAATCTTGCTGGAAATCTCCAGTAGTTCTTCTGACCTTCTYGAGGTTCTCCTGAGGAAATCGGTAGTGTCCATCCGGGTTTCTCCCTGCCAGCACTGCTGCCTCCCCAGTAGCTGAAGCAGTGGCACGTGGGGCTGCATCTCGTCTTGGTCAGGGAGCAGCAGTCAGTCCGGGCAGCCAACCAAATTCCATAATGGAGTAGGAGCGGGAATGGGGAACGAGCAAAGGGACACGGTTAGTGAGAAGGAGTGGGATCGACCAACACCAGCGGCTACCCAAGCGGCTTGAGCTGCTAGAGAACTTGTCAAAGGCTGCAGATGTGAGAGGACAGTTGGTATGAGGCCTCAGCAATGTACTGGTGYGAGACTGGATTGAACTAGCATTTCACACCTCTGCTGCAGTAGATTTGGAAGCAGATCTCGTAAGACAGTTGGCTTTTGTCCATCTYCCAGTTTGTCTGTCCTGACATGTGCCATTTCGTGCCTGAGGGCATCTCCAGGGCTTTGCCGTGCACCCCTGCTTGCTTGCAGTGTGTCTTAGCCTACACAGGTGCAGATCACCAGCTTTGATCTTGCCAGTTTTTAGGCTGGACCTTAGCTGGAGAGAGGCTGGGACACGATGTGTTGGCTGCATCCCTCCTCCAGAATAAGCGGCAATCCCGGTGGTGCCTTTGTGGTGTCGCAGGGAAGGGGAACAGATGTCAGGTGTGACTGCTCCAGATTCGGTAATAAGTTTGCTCCTACACAATCTTGTTCTAGGGGGAGGAGACGTGAAAATTGAGAACCAGAAGCTGAACTTCAAGGAGAAGGCCCAAGCGAAAGTGGGTTCKCTGGACAACGTGGGACACTTGCCAGCGGGAGGAACAGGGAAGGTGCGTGCAGCGAGCTCGGGTACCTCGGGGCAGGGTTTGGGTTTGCTGCTTCTCCTTGTCCTGTCGTTGATGTATTCCGGTTCCCCTCGACCTTTTACAGCCGTGTACTCATTTCGGTGGTCATGAACCTCAGGAATAAGTATGAGCTGGAGAGAGCCATGGACCACCTTGGTGGCCTGCCTGAGTGGGCTCCCTGCTGTATCTTACTTGAAGGACGCAGATGGGCAGTATGAGCCTTTCCTCTAAGAATCYGAGACTAGGGATCGCTCTGTAAGCCGCGACCCAGGAGAGGAACCGCGTATGGCCTGTCGGTGCCTCTTCTCCGCTTTTCTACCTCGGTGAAGCTGCGGAGATGAAGGTGCTCTGTGCTGGGAGATGGCACCTTGCAGCTGTCAGGAGCCGGTGACAATTCCTCGTGAGCAACCTCTGCTGAGCCCAGCCGAGGCCCCTGCGTGCGCGGAYGAGGAAGGACGGCTGCTTTGCAGTCGGCGTGATTCAGCGCTTCCCCCCGTGAGGACACAGCTCAGACTGCCCCCGGCCTCCGTTCGGGAAAGCGCAGGTCTCGCTGYGGCACTGAGACATCTGTTCTTCCAGGGAGGGAAATTACCCCGCTCGAATAACCTAACGATGAGTGCGGGGGCTGACCGTCGTGCCACGTACTGATTAGCAGCGACGGAGGTTGTTTAGACGGTCGCTAGCGCTGGGGCTTTTATTTGCAATCCTGAACTGCCTGGCAGCACTGGGAGCTGGGAAAACCACCCTCTTCCAGCATCAGAACTGGGAAAATGTGGGTCAGTCTTTGCCCGCAGTGGGGCAGTGAGGAARGAAACCCCTCCGCACACTTCGGGCTGCTGTGCTTGTCCCAGCGCTGTTTCGTGCGAGCGCTGCTGTGGTGGGGAAGGGCCCGGAGTTCRGCCGGGGTCATCCGGTGCCGTACGGATCGGAAGGAAATCATCCCCATCCTAAAGAGCCGATCGTGCGGCACAATTCCCAGGAATGTTTAGTGTGTGTTTAATCATCCCRGTTAAAACAAGGCAAGAGGTGGCTGCCAGATACTTGCTGGGGCCACATCAGGACTCTCCTATCTTGCACTGTTAATGTAAAATTCGGCCCTGCGAATCTGAGCTCAGCGTGTGAAAGGCTGAAAGCAGCTACGGCAGTAGCCGATGAGGTGGGAGGGACGGGCGACGTGCCGGGACTGYGCCTGGCTCGTCTGGGTCGCTGGAGGGTTTGGTCCATGGCGAGCACGCCGGTGCCGTTTGCTGGTAACGGGGGTTTTCATTGAAGTTACTCGTTTGGACCGAGTCTGACTTCACCCCATCTCCATGGGACAAAGAGTGCTGACCGTCCCCGTTGTCCCCCCCGTTGTCTCCTGCAGGCGGAGGGCAGCGAGGAGCCGGGGCCGCTGCCGCCGGCCCCGCAGAGCGATGGCGAGGCGCCCGGGGCCGGCGATGCCCCGCGGGAGAACGGCGTGGGGCCGGCAGCGCCCGCCCCGGCGAGCGGCGACGACCCGAGGGAAACGCAGAGCTTCGAGACCCACATCCAGGAGACAAGTGAGTGCGGGGGCCCTTCCCCTCCGCGCGCAGCGACGGCCGGAGGGTTTTTGGCTTTGCTTTTAATTCGGAAAATTGCCTTTTATTTTCCAGGCATCTAATGATGACATTATGGTATCGTCTTCCGTCCCCCTCCTCCTCCCCCC
>PTFA01000263.1:214570-244671 GCA_003342895.1 Casuarius casuarius
CGCCCCCCCGGCACCACCGCCGCCGGCTCCCCCCGCCGCGCTCCCCCCGCAAGGCTTGTGCCCCCGGGCTCCCCCGCGCCGCGCAGCGCAGCTTGGCTCTCTTAACCCGGCCTCGGGCCCCGCGGGGGGACGGGGACGGGGCCCCCCCGGGCAGCGCGGCGGCCGGCTCCCCCCCCTCTGCGTTTCGGGGCTCCGGGCGCTGCAGCCAGGCCAGCGTTAACAGGGAAAAGCTGTGACCTCTCTCCCTCCCTTTTCTTTTTCTCCTCCTTTGCCGCTTCAGTTTCCGCTGACCTCTTTGGCGACGATATATATTACACACACACGTTAGGCTGTTTTAACCGTTGACTTTAACCTTCTCTCCTTTGTGGCGACGTGTCGATGATTTCTCGTGCTGCGAATCCCCGCGGAGTTTCCTTTCCTCCTCCCTCCCCTTCCCGGCCGTAGGAGCGTAGAGCCATTAACCGCTGCCGCCGCGCTGGCTGCTTACTGACATATCCGAGCGTAACTCTCTTTTTGTTGTTGTCGTTGTTGTTTTTTGTTTTGTTTTTTTTTAATATTTTAAAATGACGGAGCAAATTCGTGGGATTAAGCCATGTGCGAATCGCAGGGCGCAGGAACGTGTCGGAGGGGAGCTGGCGGGGGCCGAGCGGCGGGCGGCTGCTCCGAGCGCGGGAGCCGCGGGCCGGGCCGAGGTGCGGGAAGCGGCGCGGCGGAGAGGCTGAGGACGCGGAAGGAGGGTTTAACCCACCGTCTGAGGTTTGGGCTCCTCGTTTCATGTTGAGAATGACACTAAAGAAACGAAATGTAAATAAAAAAAAAAAAAAAAACGGAAAAAAAAGTAAGCGTTCTTGGGTCGTCAAACTAATTTAAAGCAAAAAGCCGAATAACAAAACACTGGGATCAAAGGGCCGAGTGCTGAGGGGGGGCAGCTCGAAGGAGGGCGGAGGGGAGCCGGCAGCTGCTGGGGCTGGGGGGAGTCTGTCTTTGGGAAGCCGACAGCGACACGATAACCCGGAATCTGTATTTACACACAAAGATTCGTATTGCACTTGTATTTTTTATATTAAAGTTTGCATGATTTCTAATAAAATGGCATTAAAATGTACTAGTTTGCATCAAAGTCGTCTGCTAGTTTCATAAGTGCTTTTTCCTCCGAATACAAATTTAACTCAGCGATGCAGATTTGCACCTGAAAGGGGCGGTTATATATACCCCAGACCCTCCTGCTGCTTCCCTTCCTCCTCCTCCTCCTCCTCACCTCCTCACCCTCTGTGTCACCACCCCGCTGATCCCAGGCCGCGATGCCCTGTCCCCTCCCTGCCTGCCCTGTCCTGCAGCGCTGCTTTGCTGGGGCCCCGGGTGCAGGCGGAGAGGGACCCCGGCTCCCGCCCGCGCCCCGTATATATCACTGCCCTTCTCCGACGCCTCCTGCTCGTTGCTGAATTCGAAGCACCAGCTCGAGCGGCTCAATCTGCCGATGGGGTTGGGGTTTTTCCCCCCCCCGCCCCCCCCACACTTGAGGGGCAGCTTGGAGGAGAGGGAAGGGCAGAGCAGGCTGGTGCCCTCGCAGGAACCGGCCTGGCCTTGGCTTCCCGAAGCGGCAAAGGCCCCGCGGTGCTTGGGGCCATGTTGCTCTTGGTTAACCAAAGAGAAGGTGGAAGCTGAGCTGTCGCCTTCTCCCCGCGTTTCGGCCCCGGGAGCTGAAACGCCCGGAGAAGGGAGGCCCCGGCCGGGCCCCAGGAGGGAGGCGAGTGGCAACGTTGCACTTTATCTTCTGCGATTGCAAAAAGAAAAAAAGGAAAGAAAAAAAAAAAAAAAAAGCAACCCCCACATGCTGTTTTGCAAAGGGACGGTACCTCCACCTTCTCCCTCCGCGTTGCTTTTTCATGCTGGCGGCGGCGCGGGGCTGCAGCAGCGCCGGGCTGTGTCCTGTGCTTCTGTGCCACTTTCTCTAACACTTGTTGTGCCTGTGTTTAGCTGACTTACACGAAATCCGGCGATACACGCGTTTGGTGTGGTTTTTCTAGGACAGCCTCAGTTTTAATAATGGTTTTTTTTTTTTTTTTTTTTTTTTTTAATTTTGTTTTACGGAAGCAGCTGTGTATATATATTGCTAGCCTGGGAGGAGAGCGATGCGTGGGAAAGCGGCTTTAGTTTCCTGGCTGGAGCTCGCGGGGGACCGGAGATGGCCGAGCCCTTAAAGAGGGGCTGCTGCGGCGGGGAACGGGCTGGCGGGGCCGGGCACAGCGCGGGCAGCGTCGCTTCTGCTAGGGCTGGTGTAGCCGATCGCTAGCGCAGCGYGTGTCCCCGGAGCCGTGCGGCTCCTTGCGTATCGGTGGCAAACACGGTACTTTGGGGCTTTTTAATACTGTCAAATAGAGCGCGTTGACATAGCAAAGCACGCGGACGCGAGGCTGGGCGGCTCGGGGGCCTCCCGCAAACTGAATGTAGTTTTCTACGCTGCCCCTCACCGTCATCCCCGTGTCGTGGCGGTGCGTGAGCAGGACCCGCGTGCATTCAGCTTGGTTTTGGCAGAATTTCTAGTTGCCCTGCGGGGCAGGACGGCGGGGCGGCACCGACCCTCCCTGCCTCAGTTTCCCCACCGGCCGAGCGGGGCTGCTCCTCGACCTCGCGGGGCGGCTGCGGGGCGCTCGGGGTGTGACGTGTGCTCTCCACGCGCGGTACCGGCGGTGTTACGGTGTCTCCCGGGCGTGCGGCGCCTCGGGGGGCCCTGCCTGCGCCCGGAGCGGCGCTGGGCCCCGCAGCAGGCTGGGTTGCTTCTGCCTTTCTGTTTCACCCGCCTCCTTGGGGCTGTAGCACTGTCTCCTTTAGCAAACATTTCCTGATTTGATGTTGTGATTCTGACTATTGTAAAGGGTTGAAATAAAGCTTCTAGATGTTCCTCCTCCGCCTGGGTGTGCGTTTGTGGGGGGCCTGGGAAAGGGGGTGGTGGGGCTGGTGGATTGAGGTGGTCTCTCCCAGCCTACCACCGGCTCACGCCCGGTGCAGAGCTGAGCAAGGGATAAAGCAGTTGCAGCATCGGTCCAGCGCTAAAGGACCGTTTCCCTGAGGCATCCAGGCCCTGGCAAGCCCCTTCCCCGGCTGGGGGTGGTGGTGCTGGGACTGCAGCAGGCGGGTGATGGCACCATGTCCCCAAGGCTGCTGCCCCCCTGCCCCTGCTCTCTGCCTTCTCCCGCTGCCCCAGCTGGGTTTTACTGCCCCAGACCCCAGCCCCTTGGCACCAGCCTGAGCCTGCCCTGCGCCGTAAGGGGAAGGCAGCAGCTTGCACCCACCTGGAGGACCCCAAATGAGCATGGCAGCCCCCCTGCATCGGGCCAAGCAGCTCCCTTCCCCAGCCCCAGCATCAGGGAGCTCTTCTCCCCCCCGCCCAGGGCCTCAGCCCCAGCAGCACAGCTCCTTCCCCGTCCCAGCCCTCTCCTTGCTCCCAGCCAGCCCCAGGGGCTTTAGGGTATCTGAACGCGTTGCCCACCAGAAAAAGCAGTAAAAGAACACGCTTCAGGCTTTGCTCAACTTAAAAAAACATATATATATATATATATAAAATAAAAAAAAAAGAAGACAGAGACGGTTACTACTCTATCCCTTTTTATTGTCTTTAATCTATGTTGTAAAAAGATCCAGTATCACATAACAGCCACTGAAGTATCCCAATATCACACTAGTTCTGAACCATTTAGACAATAGCTTAGTCTTTTTTTTTTTTCTTTTTTTTTTTTTTTAACCTGCTGGAAGGGGGGRGGAAAAAAAAAAAAACCCATACTGCCCATTATACAGGCCAAAAGAAACAAACACTGGTCAAATAATAGTGACAACCTCAAGCAAGTGAAATGAAGATGAGAAGTTTCGCGTGAACGCAGGCTGCGGGACGCCGACCGCCCCGCGCTGGCTCCTCCGCCCCGGCCGGGCCCAGCGAAGCCCCAGCAAGGCCTCGCGGCCCCGCAGCCCCCCCGGCCACAGCTCCGTTAAAGCCCGTGACATGTAAATTAAATCGTAGTAGGGATCAACCGGGAGAGCGAACCGAAAGTGGCCCCTGAGGAAGGCGGCTGCGGCCCCGCGCAGGGCGGATGCTGCGGGGCAGGAGCCCATGTCACCGCAGCTCGGCCGGGCCCAAGCGTCCCCGGGCCAAGCCCGGGACCCCTCCGCTACCCTGCGGAGCGCGGCGGCGAGCTGCCGGGCTGGTGCCGTCAACCTCGCCTCAATTTCATATACAAAGAGCATAAGAAACGGTGAATAAAAACAAATGATCCCAAGTCCTGCGACTGCCTTTTGTGCAGCAGCTCCCGGGAGTGCCCCGCGCCCCCCGGCGCCATCCGCAACCCTCTGCCTCCGGTCGGTCCCCCCGTGCCCCCAAACCGAGTGTGAAGCACTTGTTCCTCTACCGCGCGGCCCAGCCCGAGCGCTCACATGCTTTACAAACATTAACGAAGCCTCACAACAGCCCTGTGAGGTAGGTCGCTGTCTGAAGTCGACAGGGGATCCAAGGCCAAGCTGGAATTCAACTCCAGATCTCTCGTTTAATGCTGTGCCTGTCCCAATCCTCCTTCCGCAGAAATATGGTCCCTGTTCATAGAAAACAAAGAATTTTGTGCCTATGCTCCTGGCTTCCTGCAGGAGAAAGCGCTCACAGGCAGACTGGCATCTACAATCCCGTCCTGTGTTGCACAAGTTACAGGGATCCGGCCTCCTTGACGTAGGGAGAACAAGAAATAAAAAGGAAAAAAGAAAAACAACGCAAGAGGACGAAAGTACAGGCAGATTAGGAACGACAAGTCACATCTCACACTCATAACGCCACGACTGCGCTCGCGCTGCGGGGGCGGCGGGGCCCTGCTGCGAGGCTCAGATCCCGCGTGGAACGGCGTGTCCGGCGCCTTCGGGGCTCGCTGCCCTCCGACGATCCCACGGTGCCCGGTGCGGGAGAGCCGAGACGACAAGAATCACCGCCCTCCGCCGGAGCTGCTGGATCCAGGCTCTGCCGGGCCCCGGCCCCGGCGCAGGCACAGCCGCGAGCCGAGACTTCCCTCCTCCTGCCAGAGCTGCTCCGGCCCAGCCCTGTGGGGATGGGGCAGAGGACGGCGAGCAGCAGCTGTGTCCTCGCTTTCCAGTTCAGGGACTGACGCTGTTAGAGCAGAGGAAGCAGGTGTCCACGAAGCTCGCGGCAGGGTAAGTCGGCGCTTCAGTCCGTCCCAGGCGGTGCTACGCTGGTTCTTCCTACGCGGTGACCATGCACGGAGCCGACAGCAGGAGATTCAGACAACATTAATCTTCTAGGATGGAGAGAGATGACTTCACAAGGGATAAATAGAACTTTATTTAAATAAACATTTGTGAACATCTTTATACAAATTACAAGTCCCCACACAATCCTCCAGCTCTGCCTAAGCGCCAAAGCTGCCAGGAGGGCCTTTGAGCAGATCCACCAGGATGTCGAGCAGCTGGCTGTGCTGGTGGTGCAGGTCCCCAGGGATGGCTGCCATCTCGTAGCACAGGCACGTCTCCACCATCTTGGAGAGCGACACGCGGAAATCACGCAGGAGGCGGATGGTGTAGGAGTCTCCCTCCAGCACCAGGAGATCACTGTCTGTCAGTGAGACTGTTGCTCGCCAGCCATCATCTTAGTGGGAAGAAGAGAGCAGATGAGAAGCAGGAAGAGTGCTGGCCTGTCCCAGCCTGTGCTGCCCCCTCAGCCCTCTCCGGCACCATTACGAGGAGCGGTGCAGGTGCACCTCACACTTTTAGCTCAGAGTCTGGGCGCTCAGCCAGGGCAGAGAAGTCCCCACCAAGCCCAGCCGAACAGCAGGCAGTGCTCTGACCCGTTGCATTGGGGTCCTCCCACTGCTTCCCCCAGGAGATGACCGACTGCACAGCCTGTCTGAGCTCTAGGGCTAGAGTCCGACGGCAGCTTTGCCAAAACCCAAGGCCTAGAGCAACATGCCCCTGGGGAGAAGGGCTCACTCCTCCGCACAGACCCGTTTCCTCCCCAGCCGCAGCTGAAGACTAGCCCAGTTCCTCATTCCCCAAGAAAGAGTCTCCAGGCGCAAGTCTGCTTGCTCAGCCTGCCTTTGGCTCGGTCGCCTTGTCTCCTTTGGAGATGTAAGGCCAAGAGCAGCTCACAGATCATTCCTCCTGCGGCCCCGTTACAGCAACACCCAGCTCAAAGCAAGGGGCTTGGAGAGCAGCTGGCCAAGGAGCAAGAGGCAACGCTGAACTGATCAGAGGCGGCCAACAYGCAGCCCCTTGGACTGACGCGCTTCTGTAGGAACAGGGCGCCCAGGGCATCGGCAGCTCCTCGGTGACGGGAGGGCGCTGGAGGGGAGAAGCCCACGGCAGCGCAAAGGGAGATGCGGGCAGACACGTTAGCCCTGCAGAGGCTGTGAGCACTCACCTCGGACGTGGATATCCGTGTCAGTCATGAGCAGTACGGCCAGCGGGTGGACCTGGGAGGAGTCCCGTACGAACACCCCACCGTTGGACTTCACCGCCATGAAGTACGTTAGCCAGCGGCTGTACAGCTTGGATGCTTCCCTGCACAGGGGAACAGGTTCATCAACCACAGGCAGAGACGTGTCACACTCGGGTACCGGCACAACTGTCAAAGGCAGCACCAGGGTCCCCAGCACAGCCTGCAGGCGCTGTGGAGCCGAGCGAACAGTGCTGGTTCACCACCCTGCCACGTTCACAGCCACACGCAGCTCACTCACCTGTTGATTGTTGACTTGTGGAGCAGAACAGTGCCAGCCTTTGTCCGATACGCGTAGCTGTTGGGTTTGAACTTCCCCTGACGGGTCACTTTGCCTTGTCTCACCTGAAACAAGAAGGACAACTCAGCAAATACTCGCCTATCTGGTAGGCGCTGCCCACAAGCAGCCAGCCAAGGCTTCCCTGCAGTTGTGCCGCCCGACCATGTATGTGCGGGGGGAAAAATGTCCCTCCACTTCCAGCAGCACCACGTTAGCCGCATACATAAGTGGGGAGTGACCAGACCTGCAGTCAAATGCCGTGCAAGGGGCAGCAAACGGGAGGAGAGACGCCACCTCAACAGCCCCCAGACCAAGTGAGGTGAACCCAAGCACAGACGCGTGCAGGCAGGGACAGCGCAGGAGCGGCAGGCCGAAGYGCAAGCAGGCGGTCTGCCTACGACACACGCTCCCAAGAGGAGCACGAGACTCCCGTCACAGGCAGCTTTTCGCTACACCCTTCCTTGTAACACCCGCAGTGACCAGCAAGCCCGGGACAGTGACTGCAGAGCAGGGAGCCAGTACCTGGATGAGGTTGGGRTAGAGCCCAGCCATAAGGACTCCTTTGACCAGTTCTTCCTCTTCACTGTACTGGTTACACACAGACGAGGGCATGGTACAGTCAGATGGAGACGACACCAGGAAGGCTTCGTAGAGGTTCTCAGAGAACTGCTTGACAAGGCCTGTGGGGAAGAGAGAGTCCCAGGGAGTGAGACTTGTGCTTTCCTTTATTCTACTGAAAATGAAGTGATCTTGGCAGGGCAGCACCAGCTCTGGCCTCAGAGGCCCTAGGACAACTGACCTGTCCTGTCTGGGGCTGCCCTGGCAGCCAGAGCTACCTCTGCGCTCTTGAGCACCGAAGCACCACGTCTATCCCATCGCTCTACTACGCTTTTCCCAGGTGCTTTGGCCTTTCCAGGGGACAGAAGGGAGGAGCAGGCCTGTGAGACTCACCATTGATGAAGCGAAGGCTGGGGCCRTAGAGATAGTAGTCCTGCAGGTAGTTGTCTCTGGCACGACTGTCTCTGCGCCTCAGCACTTCCTCCCAGCCTGCCACAGCTCTGACAAATGCCAGGTGATCACTCCCACTCTCCCGGCTCAGAACAGCCTTGGCCTGGGAGACMGAGACACATGTCAAACAAATTGAGGTCCCTTCCCTACCCCCTTCCTGCCTTCCTCCAGGAGGGGCTCCTCACCTTGTCCACCTCCGCACGGTTTTGCAGGCTGCTGCTGAAGGGGTCCCGAGTGAGGCAGGAAACGATGACGAGCAGAGGGTGGAGGCAGCGGTAGATGGATGCCAAGACGATGGCCTTTGCCAGCCGAGGGTCCGTGGAGATCTGCGCAAGGCGTTTGCCTAGAGTGGTGAGGGCTTCTCGCTGGTCCAGCACTCCTGCAACAGAGCCACACAGGCATGTCCATCAGCTCCAAGCAGGGCCACAGGGGTGGCCAGTAGCTTCAGGCAGCTGCCAGGAGAACTGTCCTACMGGGCTTGGAAGATCTGGCATCAGTGCCAGAAGAGGCGCACGGCACAGGTGCCTGCAGTAAGCACCCAGACCATGYAGGGCTAACGGACCTGAGGCCTCTCTGCAAAGGCTGCAACAGTAATCACCAAGACTCCAGCTATGAACTCCAAGTCACAGCTTTCCTTCCCTGCCTATCTATAAATGGCAAAGCGGAGAGTTTTCCCCACTCCTTGAGCACGGCAGTGTGACAAATAAAAAGGCACCACAACGTGGGCAGTTTGGAGAGTCCCTGCCAGCTGCCATCCYTATTTGTGGGCTGGGAAACAGCCCTGCCCAATCTGTCTCACAGGATCCTGTGCGAACTSCTGCTTCCCACGTTGAGACAGCAAACACATTCCCCTCATGCCCATCCCCAGGACACAGCATTAGCTCACCAATCTCCTGCAGCAAGATCACTGCTTCATCCACAGCTTTAATGTCAGGGCTGTCCAGAGCTTTGGAGAGAAATTCAACTGCCTGCAACACACAGTGAAAAAGTGAGACATGTTTCCCAAACAGGAGTGTGGGAGAGCCCTCAGGAACCCACTACCCTGCCCCAGGGCTRCATACTGCAACACTGTTTCCCCCTTTATTTGCCTACAGGTATATGAGCTACAGTCCTCTCCATTCTTGCACAGAGTCTTTTAGACATAGCCCATGATCTTGGTGATCTGCATACTTCCGGGGCTTAACTTCCCTAGATAACGTCGTGGTTTAGGAAAGCAAGAACTAGAGGCATCACCATCTTGGATTTTTCCTAATCAAATCTGTGGTCAGATCACATCTGTGGAAGTGGCACTAGACAGGCCACATCCTGCTGCTCCAGTCAGCGCAGTGTTGCAGGCATGCACTGTGCTTACCGTTTTCTCTGGCATGTGGATCTTGGCCTGAACGACCAGGTTCTCCAGCGGGGTGCGGAGGATCTCYGGGACCTGGTAAGTCGGCATCTTGTCCAGGCGGCTGCGAGGGAAGAGGTGATAGGCAAAGCCCGACTGGCAGCGACCAGCACGCCCTCGCCTCTGCACGACGTTCGACTTGGACACCCACACCGTTTCCAGGCAGGACACCTAGGAAAAGGAGCGTTAGACAGGAATGCTCTCACGGCTGTCTAGCCTGCTTAAACTGGAGCTTTACATCCAGTCCAGGGACCCTGGAAACTTCTTGTGACCAATGAGCCATCCCACTAAAGGATTAGGGAAGCCCCTCCCGTTCTCCCGAATCCCGCAGTGCCAGTCTCCAGCAAACAGCAGTACAAAGGCCTGAGCCACTCGGTGCAGGAGTGAGACCCTGATGCCATCTGCTGGCCACCTGCCTTGTCTCCAAGTCACGGTGCTCGCCAGGACCCTGACGCACGCAGCCGTGCTCCAAGCTGCCAGAGAAACGCGGTCCTGACCTCCTCCATGCCAAAACTGCCTCCCGCCTCGTGCTACCCGCAGGCACTGTTGCGTCTGCTGTGAACCGCACTGGGAAGTGAACTGGGTTAAAACTGGGCAAATATAAAGAGGTAATTTTAAACTAGATCTGTTCCAAAGCGTGCATCACCACCTGGCCCTGTAAAAAAGATGTTCTAGAGGAGAAGGCAGCGGTAAATACCCAGGATCTCTTCCTCTAAGAGCAGTGGTGGCACAGCTGCCTTCGAGCTGCCATGAAGGCACGCTCACTAGAGCCCTCCTAGGGCCCAACGACACCAGAAACACGGCCTGAGAGTAGCGCGCTCAGCTGATGAACACCCCACTTAAAGTCCTGATCTCTGACTAGAAAACTAAGACACTGGGGCCAAGATGGCTTCAAATAACAGCAGTACCTAGTGAGGCAGAGCTGTCCTGTGGGACTCAGTGTGCTTTGGCTAGAAAGAGGCTTATGATGAGACTGTAGAAAAAGGCAGAAAGCAAATGAAAAAGCTACAAAAGTTGAGACAGCACACAGAGAAGTTGGAAGGCAGCACAATTTGCCTCAAGTTTCTTTGAAGACATCAGATTTCTGCCTGTGCAGCAAAAGCTGACGAGGAACCTGGCAGGGAAATGGCTAAACACAAACGCTTCCCAAGCTCAGTCAGGAGCTCAGTCCACCAGAGACAAGGTCCTAGCACCTCGGGGGCCAAACAGGAAGCGGCTCCGATTACGCCGTCTCATTAATGACTTCTCAAACCTTGCTCTGAAAATAACCATCAGCTCCAGCATGTCCTAAATGCACTCGGCACAGGCAAGAAGGCATCAGTACCTTGGTCTTTAGATCATAGCGCTCCTCCTTATGCGTGCCACTGTCCACCACGTGGACAATGTCATTGATGGTGATGGAGGTCTCAGCGATGTTGGTGGCCAGGACGATCTTTCTGACACCAGGCGGAGGCCGCTGGAAGATGTTTTGCTGGTCCATCATGGGGATGTTGGAGTGCACTAGCAGATAAGGACAAAGTCAATCCTGCCCTGCTGAGCTGCTTCACAACAACAGAAGAGGACAGAGATGCTCAGCTCCCCCATACCATCCCTCCCACCTCCAGAAATGGAGGGCAGGGGTAGAGGCACCACTTGCAATACTGATTGATAGTGATTTCCTGACTCCTGCCTGCCAGACCCCAGGAAAAACTTCCACACATCATATAGAAAGGCCTCTTTCCAGCTGCTTTGACCTATGGCTCAATACTAGCAGGAGCTCTGACCACCTCCTGCCCCACAGAGGCTAATGACACCACCAGAATATCCCTGGGCTCCAAGCAGAAGTCCCACTCCCTCCTGGAGCCCAGTTCTGCAGCTCCTCCTTTTGAAAAGGCCTGCAGGGCAGCGGAGTGAGGCACCCCATTGCCATTTGGTCTCTCTTGGTCAAGAACGGTTACTAACAAGGGCCTAACTCCTTTATACCCCATATTTTCTGTATTACAGATCAGTGATGCAGGAGAAATTCCTGGTGGTCATGGTGATRTCCCTATACGTCAGCAGGGGCACACGAGAACAAACATACAGTTTTCTAGAGAGAGCACCAGCATTTATTTGCAACTGAGCTGTTCAAGGCTGTGCTCCTGGCTAGCCCTATTTGACACAGAATAGGGAAGTCTGCTAATAAAAATAAAATAAAAATTCACAAGCCTTGGAGACTAATACTGGCCTCTTGTTTTAAGTGTCCTCTTGGGATACAAAAAGTTAAATTCATTAATCAAAGCTGAGCTATGAAGTACATCTCTATCCCACAACCGTACACCTCCTTCACACAAAACAGGTCTTTTCTGTTTAGGCTCAGCACACAGCTACAGCAATGCAGAATTTAGCAGTTTCCTCCTTGCCTAATTCTGAATTGCTGGAGGCAGACAGAAAGCCCATGTTTTTGATCGCACACAGGTTTGGATGGCCTCTGCTAGGGGCTGTGTTTTACATGCACAATTATGCAACAAGCAGATACATCAGAGCATACAAACTTGCTCTGCAACTAAGTGCAACAGCTGAAGRAGTCCATCAGGTCATTTGACCCAACCATTCTCCTGAACCCTGTGGGGAAAAGGGCTGGCACTGCCATCTCACCTGGTAAGACAAGGTACCGGCTGTTCTGAGATCCGAGCATCTCTAGCAGGCGCTGCTGCACCCCTTTGATTTCCTGCCAACCAGGAAGAAAGCAGAGGATCCCGCCTACAACAGATCAAGAGCAAAAACACAAGTGACCCAGAAATCCAGCCACTCTTCCCCAGCCAGAGACACCGAAACTGCTTCTACTGCACAGAAGGAAAACTACAGGGTACCTATTATTTCCCCAAGTCCACAGCAACCTTTAGCCTAAAAGACTCAAAAAAAAGACTAGCAGGCTCCAAGTCTCTGGTACCTCCTGCCAACTGATCGCTAACGAAACCTGCATCATACCTATTGTGAACAGATGGCCAGATACAGCCATTACGGGAACTCAGACCCATGGAAATGTTTGGATAGATTTCATACCTGCTGTACTGTCCACTTCTGCAAGCCGGTTAGGGCAAGAGTTTTAYGCCGGAAAGAAACCAGGCTTCCCGTACTTTGACAGTGAATACCTTCTACTGGCTTTGAAACACTTAAAACTCTTAGAARTCATGTGAGAATCCATCCTTCATCACAAAACCATCATCTCCCAGGCAAAGATATTTTGTGGGTATAGGCCTCCAACAGAGAAAAATAACCAAAGGTTCTGCCTGTTGTGCAGGAGAAGGTTGCAGGGTGCTGGTACACTGACAACTCTTGCACTTCACCCCAAGAACAGCTGTAAATCAGASACACTAAGACTTTGAGACTTACCAGCCCAGGAACCAGCATGCAATCAGATGTTTCCGGATATCGTTCCAAATTCCAGAAAAACACAAGTTTGCACAGCTGTTTTAAGCACTGTTCRCCTCAGCCTCCAGCTGAGGCACAAGGACTCAGAACATGTTGTCTTAGCCAAAGACTGAGAGCTAGGTCCTGCCACACTGCTCAAGAACATTCAGCTCGACARGAACTCAAGGTGGCCTTGCAGAAGTCAGCTGAACTCCCTATCTTCTCTACAAAGGGTCTGGGTTCTGCAGGTATCCCTTTTTTCTCAGCAAAAGGGAAAAAGGAGGGGGCAATGCGGCACCTACCTGGCTCTCCATGGGCGTCAATCTGGAGTACAAGGTCAGTGATCAGATCAAGGTCAAGGACACAYTCATCATCCGATTGCTGGATAACACAGGAGGACACATGCAGATAAATGAGAGGCAATCTAGCAGACAGCAGAAAGGGACACAGCTTCCCCAAGCATCTTCCGGAGAGCGCAAATGCCTACACTTGGACTGCCTGCCCGTTACTAGGAGCCAGGAACCTCAGAAGCCTGGTTCTGGCTCCATCTGTAACCTGCTCTGGTCACAACTGCTGCCAGTTTCCTCTGTTGTGCAGTGAGAACATGGTGCCTTTCCTGTTCTCCAGACTTGGAAGCTAGCTGAGATTTGTGCACCTCTACTGAACAGCATCTAACAAGCAACAAGAAGTTAAAATGAAACTTTGGGGGACAAAATCATGCTATATGCGCCTAGGACTTCAAATCCACTGGGCACAGAACAGCAGGTTTTGCATCTCTCAGTCAGAACATACGCATCAGGCCAGCTTAAAAAGAGTAGGGAAAAAAACCCCTGCCACAACAAACAGGAAGATTGCCCTGAAGGCAAACGGACACCCTCAGCGAGTTTRYAGACAATACAAAATTGGGAGGAGTGGCTGAAACACCAGATGGGTGTGCTGCCGGTCAGAGGGACCCGACAGGCTGGAGAGGTGGGCCAAGGRGAACYTCCTGAAGCTCAAACRGAAGTGCGATGTCCTGCACKTGGGGAGAAATAACCTGAAATAACCTGACTGAACACAGTCCTGAGCAGCCTGCTCTAGCTGCCCCTGCTTTGAGCAGGGAGGTTGGACTGGACAATCTCTAGACATCCTTGCCAACCTCAACGATTCCGTGATCTGCAGCRGGAGGAAGATCACCCACAGCAAAGAGTACAAGCTTGAGAGGGCATTTTCCAGATGAATAGTCTGGGGCAGGAAGACTAGTTGCAAAAAAACAGACACGAACAAGAGACTGCAAGTCTGCACACGTATGTAAATACACATGCACAGCGAGCCGTTAGCTTACTCAAACACAAACTTCATATTGAAGAGGGACAAAAGTAACTTAGACCCAAATCTGAAATCATCTTTATCCATAATTTAGTTAAAATACATGGGATTCTACTAAGCCAATTTCAGCTGATCAGCTTGACTTGGAATTAAACCTAAGCAAACACAGCCCAAGAACTACAGAAGAGAGGGACCAGTTCCAGTCCCAGCTCTCCCCGATATGACAGGGGTCAGTGCCTCATCCAAAGGGGAACAGCTTAAACATCACGCTGCATACCTTGATCTCATAGTGCCGGTGTCGGTGTCGGCCCAGCTTGGCCAGGATCTCCTCCAGGTAGTACTCCTTCACCGGATACATGAAGCCCGGCACCTTGACCACAGGGCAATCCCCAAAGTAGTGCGAGAAGCGCTGGTTGTCTCCTGTGGCGCTCATCAAAACCAGGCGCAGGTCAGGGTTGAGCTTCTGGATGCCTTTCAGCAGGATGAGCAGGAAATCCGTGTTGACGTCTCGCTCGTGGACCTCATCGACTACSACGTGGCTGACACCCTCCAGGCTGGGATTCCCCTGCAGCTTCCGCAGCAGGATGCCCACGGTGCAGAAGAGCAGAGCACCTCCCCGGGCGGGCGGCTTGCTCTCCAGTCGCACCTGGTAGCCCACATTCTTCCTCATGTTGGGACCCAATTCTTGTGCCACACGCTGGGCAACCGAGATAGCGCTGATCCTCCTCGGCTGGGTGATCACCACGTTGCAGCGGGCACCGCGGCCCTCCAGGATGTAGTGCTCCAGCAGCAGCTGAGGGATCCGTGTGGTTTTCCCACAGCCTGTGTCTCCCGCTATTACCACTACAGGGTTCTGCTCAATGGCTGATAGGATGGTGTCCTTGTGAGGATCCACTGGCAGTGGGTGACTCTCCTGCCACGAGGCTCCTCTCCTCTTCCAGAGGGCCAGGAGATTCTGACTAAGGCGCACTTCCTCGGCTTCCAACATRGGTATATACGTCTTCCCCGTGATGGCATCGCTTATCGCACCGGACTCCTTGCTCAGGTTCATCATGTCATCGGCAATCCGGGGCCTGGATTCCCTAATGTCCACTGGATACTGGGAGAGACAGAGAAAGTTTGCAGCGACAAAAAGTTTAGGTGACAGTCCTCGGAAGGACAGAAAGAAACCAAGTGCCCGAAAAGGACTCAGCCAAACTGGCTTTGTGGTGACCCCAAATCTTTGACAAAAAGTCATCTTCAGATTTTAGGCAATTTAGCCTCTTAATTTTCCACTTGAAATGACCTTAATTCAGGACCTAATTTGGGCAGTTCCCTGCATTTTCCTCACTGTGTCCCTGGAAGTTTGCAGTCTATTCTGTCAGAGATTTTAGAGCCCATGCCTGAACTGACAGGTGCAAAACAACAACTTAAGCTCTCCAGGTCAGTGACTACACTGTATGCAAGTGATGCAACAGCCTCTCAAAGACAACTTTTGGAAACTGTCAAATAACACCACCACCCTTCTCTCTCTCTCTCAAGAAGACAAGACATGCAACTTGCACAAAATGTAAGTGTTCAGCTAAGCCAGAAATATTCCATCTTGGCACAAGAAAAAGAATTCCACATCCCACATGAGCTAAAAAAGAGCAACAGTAGGTCAGGAATTGACTAGAACACAAATCAAAGTGTTAGTCCAAATGTTCACAGGATTAAAAGTTCAGCTACAAATCAGTTCTTTCAGATTCAGTCTTTCTCAGCCATAAAACCAAGCCTTCCAGGCACTGTGCAAGAGCTCACTATTCCAACATTCACGTTCATTATTTTCACTGATTTCAGTAAGCTATACACATTGGTACCTAGCTATGCTCAACCTCATCTCACCTTACAAGCATTCAGGGTCAAAGCAGTAGCTAGAGCTAAGGAACCTTATCTTGGTGCTGCTTCCCATGCACATCTGCTCCTTCACCACTGGCTTCCACCACCCCAGGAAGAGGGATCTCCTGGGTGAAAGCACCACTGGGTGCCTGGGGACTGTAAGGAGAGCTGCACCCTGCACTAACATACAACTGCTGCAAGAGACACCCACAGGAAACCTGTACTGGCACCTGGTCATTGTAAAGCAGTAAGGTGAAACTAGATTTTTATGAAACCAGCTCGCTCTGCAAGAGGCAGCAGTCATCAGYCTGTAAAGCAGGCCGCAGGCAAGTCGAAACTACACTCCCCGATACCCCCAAGGGCCAGGCACGCAGACAAGTGTCACAGACACCTACACTGAGGGCCACTGCCCAGAAAGGGTCTCCCTTCCCCAAGGGTCAGYAAAGACTGATCAATTTTGTGGCAAACTGCAGCGGCTCTCTCCAATAATTTTGGTAGAGAACCACCAAGCCGCGAATTCCTTCACCATTCTGACACCAAGCTCTCAACCCATGGGCAATTTTGTAAGTTAGACGTGGTCAAAGGTGGTTCTGGGACACCTGAGCAAGCCTTACATGATTCAGATAGTTCTCAATCTTGCGCAGGGTGGCTTCGGGGACTTTGATGTGGCAGGGTTTCCTCTGGTTCTCACCAAGCTCTCGGAGGGAAGTCATGTTGTACATAGCATGGCTGAGTGGGTTGTTGTTCTTGTCCACTAAGCCAAGGCTCTGCAAAGAAAAGAGGCAGATGAGTATCAGACATCGGACTGCTGCAGGTGGAGTGCTGGTATGCGGAAAACAGGCCTAGAAAAGGACTGGAAGTCTGGCACTTTCRGAGCCAGACAACGCACAAGCCACGCTTTCCCATAGCACAGTTCAGATGGGCCAACTCCTCACCCTGTTAATGCTCTTGCTTTGGTTCTGCCATGTTGTGACAACTCAGTAATAAATCCTACACTGTATTCCTGGACTTCCCCTCTGCTGACCACAGTCTGCAGCAAAGCTAATGCAGCAGTGTGGCTGGATTAGCCCCCCTACGAGAACAGGAAGATCGCCTGTCTTATCAGGCAGCAGCGAGGTGGCCAAGAGAACAAACTGTTACTTCCAGGGTGATCCTTAAGCACACTTTGTTGAGGACACAAACAAGCACAGCAGCCTTTGAGGGGCCATCATGGCTTAGACACCAGACACACAGGACGTAGGAGCCACATACACTTACCTTAAGCTTCTGACAGGCCAGTGCCGCTGCTTTGTTTTCTGCCTCCACCTTGCGACGGCCCTTGGCAGCAAAAGTCATTGGACAGGGCCAGCGAAGCGTGAGCTTGCAGATCTTGGTCTTGGTACCTACTGTACGGAACTGCATGTATTCCTAAAAGGCACAAAAGCAACATTAGGGTTGCGGCGGGGAGTCTGCTTACGTAGACAGGTATTTTCAGGTGTGTCCCAATACTTCTAAGTAGAGTTTAAATTGGAACGCTCTGCACTAGAACAGGTTTACTGCACTAAACACCACCCCAAGCCCTAGCTGACAAGGCACAGGCTAAGCAGAAGTGAGAGGACRCAGGCTGCTGCGTGGAGGACGTCACTGAGAACGTACGGGGTGGAGCACAGTTAATGTTTGTTAAGCACATGAGGTCTGGAAAAGAGGTGGGTGACACATACCAAGGAGGAGAATCACCGGATACTGGCAAGAATTGAGTTCTGGAAAGATTCTGTCAGCAGAGAAATTACACATTTGTCTGAGCAACACAAAATTGTGTTTCTAGTTTGTTGC
This sequence comes from Casuarius casuarius, assembly GCA_003342895.1. Classification (NCBI taxonomy): domain Eukaryota; kingdom Metazoa; phylum Chordata; class Aves; order Casuariiformes; family Casuariidae; genus Casuarius; species Casuarius casuarius. The sequence continues at coordinate 232,076 of PTFA01000263.1, forward strand.
AGACRTTAGGGGAAATGCAAACCTAATCACCTTAGAAAATATAGTCCTCCATTCACACAACAGATGCTCTATTGCTCTGCCCCAGGTAACAGTACTTCTGGTGTTTGAGACTGTCTCAGTTCCCACAGAGGAGTCTTTTCACTGCTCTTCAGGCTATTTTTTCTTRGTCTAGTTTTAACCTCCCTCCTCTCCCTGATTCTCAGCTGCCCAAAAGAGCAACCAAGAGTCTCTGATCCTCATTCCCAGAAGGCCCCTGACGGAGCCAGTCAAACAGCACCTTACCTTGACTGTGGAGGAAGAGGTTGCAATCTGAATCACTTGGGCCAGAAGGTTTTTGGGAAGCGGGAACTGTGTCAGAGCACGGATGGCAGTGTTGTCATCTGTCATTTCAATGGAACTCCCTCCCCTGCTAAATGGGAGGTAAGAACAGTTTAGATACAAATACCCATTCTGCCCATCTCCACGCTCAGATCTCTCCCCCTTCAGGTCTGCTGCTGGGGYCCAAAACTGAGCAGTTAAAGGCTCACACTACTTAGGTCATCTGAAAAGTCAAGCCTTATCTTGCTACTAAAATCTGTCAGTCACAGAATAATCGCCCAGCCCAGTAAAGCCACCTACTAAAAAGTGATCACCCRTTTACACTAGCACTACAAACCAGAGAGCATCAACAGCTTTTACTGATTTTTCACAAGGCAAAGTTATTTCCAAACACAAAGAACATCTCTAAATACATAATAATAATAACCAGGTCCTTACTGATCTTATTCTTGCCTATTTAAAAAAAATCTAACATTTGTGTCCATAAAAAATAAAGCAAGCCACTACAGTAATGGAARGAAGTAGACTTAATACGACCCCTGAAACTGATTTAAAAGGGACTGATAAATGCATGAGTGTGGCTTCTGGAGACGGAAATCTCTTCAGGCCCAGACGAATAAGGCAGGCAGTGGACAAGTACGCAGCAGTCTATCCAAAGAGCAAGACTCCAGAGATGAAGCCTCTGCGTTCCCTTGCGATGATAACCAGGTAYAAGAGCAGGCTGCCCCACTACTGCTCACACAGGGCCTGGCACAGCGGCCCATCCACAGGACACACCAGCCGTGTGAGAAGCTGCAGTTCAACTCTGCAGAACTACAGGGATGCATCACCCACGAAGAGGAATCTATCTTCATTACCGCCCTGCATTAGCAGCTATCAGACCAGACTTACCTCGCGTCTCTGCCTGGGGTTCGGGCGTCCTGATGTGCCATAGGTAGATAATCAGAAACATCAATTGCTTCTTCTTCCAGCTCCCCTTCCTCCAGTTCCCCTTCCTCTAGTTCCCCTTCCTCCAGCTCTTCCCTCCTCATCGCTTTAGGCATCCTGCCTTGCTCCATAGGCTGGATGGAATCATCCGGCTCCATCCGTCGCCAGCAAGTCGACAAGTCCGCGAGGGAAGGTCCAGACTTGGAGCGCCACTTGCCCTCAGAGCACCACCTCTCGTCAGGACAGCCAAGCTGGTCAGCCAGAAGCCGGTACTTTGCAGCATCAAACAGTTCATTTCTGGGCCCCAGCAAACCCCAGCCCTAAAACAGAGAAGGGCAGTGTTAGACAGCTGCAGCACAGAGACAGAMCTGGGCATCTCTGCAGGAAACACACACACCTGGTAAAGAAGAGAAATACAGAAACAATTTTTCATATCCCACAGACTAGGAGAGAAAAATCCGTCCACTCACTTCACTCCTCAGCACACAGTTGTTTGGTACCACGTAACCTGTTACAAAGGAAGGACCAGGATCTACTGGTATTTTACAAAATAGTGTTTTGAAGTTCTGCAACCTGCCTCAGAGCATGAAATGCATCTTTTTTTGGAAAGTKTAAGTCTGAACAAGTAAAATCTGGGATAACCCGAGATGCAAATTCAGTGAATGTTTCTCCTCTTTTTGTAAGAACAGTTGTTTGCATACRGAGTAGCAAGAACTCCCTAACCTAACAGTTCTTGAAATAGAAGAGATCTTAATTACTGCTGGTCTACTACCTACACTGAGGACTGACACGTACCTGTAGCTTTGGACACACCCAGAGTACAACACACATGATGTCTTACCGAGCCACTGCAAACAATTAAAATTTACATCCTGAGGCCTCTCAATAGTCCCATATTTGATAAGGCTGTATTATTTCRTTCTGTAGGAGTGCTTAAGACAGCAGGAATTCACTTCACTAGCCACTACACTCAAAGCGACTATATTTAGACAGTCTCCGCCCCAATTAGACACTACCACTCTTCTTGAATTGATGACCATTTACTTAAAACAGCATTTGTAGCTATTACTATAGCTAACATTGCACAAGGCTTCCCATTATGAGGGTTTGCTGTTGGTTATAGCTTTGTTCAGCAAAGCATTCGGGTTAAAATTCTCCCATGCTTAATCTGTACTTTCAGCTTTTTTGGTTTTTAGTTCTAAACAGAAAGTAGAGTTTAGCCATTTCCTGAAATCTGGCAAAAAACATTTTTTTAAATGCAGATAGGACTTTTCTGYTCTTTGAAAAAGTCTAACGCTTCCAGACTCTCAAAGAAACTAGGAAATAAGGCTTTCATTGCACACTGAAAAGTGAGGATAAAACAAAAATATATTTTCAGTGAATGCAGACTGAATGAGCACTAGGCTTCAAGGTGGAATTAAGTCAGTCTGTGGAACAAGTTTTGCTAATCATGCAATTAAAGAAACTATCCTAAACACAGAGGCCAGTTGAAGAAACTGCTTGCTCTAAGGCTGCATTAACTTCTGAAGGCGTAACTTAAAAACTACATAGTTATTTCTTAATGTAGCTTTCTTCATCTATAAAGAGATCAAAAAACCTCTTATTGTCAGAGCACCTGTGGCATCCTTTTYAGGCTCTTTAACAGAAAGTTACGACTGTTTCTACTTTACAGATGAARAAACAAAATTCCAAGAAGCAAACTCATTTGCTCGAGGTTACACAGCAAGTCAGTTGCAGAGCTGAGGACAGAACTGTTATCTTATTCCCAGTAGCTGCCATGTAACACTGTCTCTTAAGCAGTGCCCTTTATAACCTTGCCGTACTTGTTTGATACTGGCTGCACGTATACATTGACTATTTCCAGCCATAAACAAGTGGCAGATTAGTGGAGTTTTAAACCAGACACATGTAATTGCCACTCCTTGGTTTAAGTGCAGGGGAAATGAGAGTGCAGGAAGCTACTACACTTGCAAATACATTCAGGGGGACTGACAGAAAGGGCAAGTAAGTTAGTGAATAACAGCACCAAATACGCTGGAGGAAAGATCTACATCTCACCGTAGATGCCGAGACTGAGATGGAAGCTGATTAAAGTCTGGGACAAAAAGAATGAAGAGCAGATCTCAAAGAATTTTTTGAGTTCTTGCCTGGCTGTGGAAGCAAGTGGGCCTTAAGCTCAAACTGATTTAGACAGCTGAAGACTTCACTCTTTACACCTAATTAACAGATACACCAATGAAGAAAGTGAACAGGTGAAGAGCAGCATAAAAAAAAGTCATACCACCACAAAGAGTGGGCCTGCACACTCCAAGGCTTGTTTCTTCAAGCCAGGGAAGAAGAGCAGAAGCTCACCTTGAAGAGCTGACACGCAGCAGCTGCTGCCTGCCTTTCAGCATCAATCTTCTTGGTCCCATAGCCTTCCACTTCCACATTCTTAGGCCACTTTATATGCAGAGTGACTTTCTGAAAAGCAAAGATAACTGGTAAGGTGAGACAACACACAACTAACCCTCTTCTCCACCAGGAGCACGGTCACTTCAAACATCTCTGAATTCCAGGGAAAGAAAAGAATATGAATAAAAATCCCAAACATACTGCTCATTCAGTGGCTTYGTGGTGAAGCTCTACAAGACGCTCCGTTTCAGTAACATGGAAACAAAAGCCTAAAAARGGGATACGAGGTGCCTAGAGTCACACAGAAGCTGCATGGCAGAGCCAGGCGCAGAAAGCCGGCTGACTTCCAGCACAGTGCCACGTACTCTGGGCCAGAGCTTCCCTGACTGCAGAGYGTCAGCTCAGAGAAATCAGCTGCCAAGAGCTCCTTACAAGAACAATTCGGTTTCAGAGGAGCCGCTCCTATGTGCGCTGCAGCATACCAGACCATGCCTGGGAAGCAACGTGCACTCTTCAACATGTTTACAGCTGCAATGGCAAGCAAATCTCTCTAAATGCTCGCTTACTGTAGTTCTAATTAGGAGCACACTGCACCACAATCACACAGATGGTACTGTACTCATCTGGCACATGAGTGCCCAGCCTTCAGTTTGCACCGCGCTACACAATGCGAGCTACTAAAAGAACTAACAGTTCCATCAGCGCTCCTCTTACACCAGTTCGGTTGGCTCAGAGCAGCTGAAAACCTGCAGCAGCAGAGCTCTGAAAGCTGAACCCTACCCCCTTTTAAAAAAATTTCTCCAAATCAAGAACTTGTTCTACTCCTGTCCCTGCACATGCTGCTACCGAGTTTCTGTAAGGCTCAAAGGAGGGAAATGCCTAAGGAATTCTCTCCTGTTTCTGCAGCAAAGATGAAAGATGGCATTTACGTCCGCTGAGAAAACCCCACCTATAATGCTAGAGAAAAGGCTCCTAACTTTTCAACTGCCTACATCTGGCTGGCTGGCTGCCACCTGCCTCTCATCTTACTGTAGGAAATTGCTACGTATTTTGCCTAGGGGCCCTGCATGAAAAAGGACAAACCTGCTGAGAAGAAAAGATGTCTCACGAAGGCTGCCAAGTTACTTGGTGCTCACAAAAAAGCCTTGTCCCCTTCCCAACCAAGACTGAKCCAGTCTCTCTCACCTGTCTTTCCATCCCCATATACTTCTTTTCCCTGTTTTTTTTTCCAACCCAACCCTCCTTTTCTCCAAGAGCACCTCCATTTTTTATTTCATTTTTAAGGAATCTGAAGTTATGCTCAATGTTAATCTATGTAAGTGCAAGCAAGAATTTGAACCAATTACGCAAACTAAAATGTTGAGGCACCGGATGGGGCATTCCAAAATGTAGTCAGGAAACTGCGCTACTGCTTGAGAAAAGGAAGCAACACAAAAAGGCAAATAATAAAGGAACTTTAAAGCAGCCATTACTAATGTATTGCCTAAAACCCAGAGATGTGTGAAAAGGATGTGGTAGCAAGAACTGTCTGGGAACTGTTAGACAGAATGTTATTGGAAAATGTTAATCCATCAGAACTGAAGCTTTTCCYGGAATGTATGTTGCAGTTAACCTTCAGCTGGAAAGGGTTTTCTGCTCTAGACTGAAAGGTCTGGGGCTGGAGAGGTGGCGCGACAAAAGGAGGCGAGCCGTTGAACACAGGGCAGCCAGCAGTCAAGACCTTCTGCTCAATTCATAGCACTGATTTAGATCTAGGCYTCTGATATCCTACTAAACGCTCAAACAACTTGGCAAACTGGCAGCCTGGAATTCTTTTGGTTCATTTAACAAAAGTCTGTATTTCATTCTGCACTTAAGTAGCATTAAAAGCCTCCCCCCATTCCCTTCCCCACCCCCTTCTTGTTTKCTGATTGCAGTTGAATGTTTTAGGCTTCCTCAGGCATTTTTGGCATTTGTTCTATTAGACTCTAGAAACAATAAAATCTAGGCCTACTAAGGTCTAAAGAAATTGCACTTCAATTTTTAATGTTTTAAGGTAGTGAGGTACATAGCAGCACATTCAAGAGCAGACTGTGTGTCCTTCCRCTGAGAGAAACCACTCGCAGCAAGCTACTTAGAGAGGAGGGAAAAAAAAGAAGTCATCCTTCTACAAACAAAAGGAAAGGGACAAGACCTACATTTACATACCTATTAAAGTGTGTGAAAAATAAAGAGAAACCAGAGGAAGAGGAAAATCCTTTGTTTAAAGGATTATCACGCAATATGAATTCRGAATTATAACACTGCTGCAGTTTTCTGTATTAAAGGTTACTTTCAGGTTTGGCAGTATTCTTGGCTCATTTTCCGCTCTGTGTACAACACACCCACCCGCCACCCACTTAGAATATAACAGAATTACCTTTTTTCTTGGCCCATTAGTATGGATGTATACCAGTTTGTCCCTTGCATGAGAAATACCCAGAGCTCGTCCAATCACGCTGTTGAGCAAGTTTTTAGGCTGTGGAAATTCCTTTAACAAGTCTCTGGAATCTGAAAAAACAACAGAAGAACTAAATGCCTTATAATTCCTGTGCAGTCCTGTTCAAAGGCATGTTATAACACCTGCTCCACTGCAGCTCTGTGAGCAGTAGTATCTCTAGGTTGCAGAYAGAAAAGTAAGCAGAAGCATTAAGTGGTTCACCCACAACGTCTCCAGGCATCAGCAAAATGGTAGAGGAGCGCAAAGTCTCCTAAGCTCCAAACACAAGACGACATTGCATTTCCGAAATGGCCAACAATACYGTATCTCCCATGCTTTTCCCAAAATACACACCTTATTTGTTTCCCTCTCTTTCAAAAGCCTGCATATGTTCCAGTTAGACTGCATGAGTACTGGAGCTCCCAGTTCCATGATTCAGTGACACTAACAAAGAGCAGCATGGAAAAGGCTTTTTTTTTTTTTAAATGCAGTATCAACAGAAGAACTGGCAGACTAAAAATACCCGACTGAATCTAGCTACAGACAACTTAGCACAGAATTCAAAGTCCAGATTAATTCAYGGAGGTAGAGCTGCTTTCTAACTGCAGCAACAAAAGCGGCTGTTTGTCATCCTTTGATATCAGAAACCAACGGAGCAATAACCATCGTGAACAGACTTCAGTGCCTGCATTCCCCCCCRAACCAAGCACATCACCTCAGGGTCAAACCAAGGGTCCTGGGAACACAGAAACGTCAAACACACAAGCTCCATGCTAGATCCAGATATTGGGGATAAAGGTAAATAGCACCTTGGCATTTCCTGCTTCATCTCTAGTCCCTTCTCTCTGCATTTATTGGGATGGCTTGCATAGAAGGAGCGAACATGGGTTTCTATCAAATTGCTCAGAGAACTCCTTGGAAGTAAGTTTGCCAACGCAGTCTTCAGAGATAAACCAGCCCAAGCACCAAGTCGAGAAGCAGCGCCTGAGGAGGCAGGTACTCAGGGCAGGAAGGTTCCCCTGCCTTGACAGATGAGAAATGCAGTTCAGGCTACRGCACATGCAGGAAGGGGATATTAGTGATCAGCTGAAAGTGCTCCAAAAKAAATAAATGAATCACACTGTCCCCCAGGCAGAACAAGGCCACCCCACCTCACGCTCCAGCCTCCTCCCCAATGCCAAAACCAGCAGTTTTACCAGGCAAGGAAGCTGCTCTCACTCACTCTCTTATGCATAATCTTTGTACCTGGCATGAYAGAAGAGAGCTCTTACTTTTAGCAGCAGCGCAAGTGAGATCAGATTCAGTTTGATGTGGTAACAGTTATGGACATAGTCACACCACACAGCTGAGCAGATCACCATTGCAGAAAGTGGTAGGTGCCACCTCCCCCAGGCTCTACCACCGCCRCTGCTCCAGCTCTGGCACAGACCTGATCGTACAGAGACACGACTTACCGCCCTAATCTGAGAGAAACCTAACCCAGAAAAATGGAGCATGCTGCTTTTTTCCTGGACTAGGGAAGCAAGTCAGCTCACTGCACAGTCACGCGGGTACCCAAAACCAGTGCAAGGGATAGACGAGAGGAGTGGGATCACCTGTTCTGGCAGCAGCAAGCTCGGCTAAACCAGTCCTACGTTCAAATGATCCTGCATTCGGTCAACACCACAAACAAATCTTTCCCAGGTGGTCAGAACTTCATCAATCATCTTCTTGCAGACCATCAATGGGTTYTGTGACTTCTGTTTAGAAGGCTTCTGACTCTCTAGCGATAAGTCAGCAATACACGATGATCTAGACTGCTAGAATCTGGATTTCAGAYTGAGCCACCAAAGCCAAGGAGGAGAAATGACCCATTAGTAGCACTTAGTTGAGTATCGCCAAGACCGCTATCATGTTTTGCTGAAAACTCTGATTGCAGAGTTGCTACAATGAAGCTATACACTAACTGGCTCCAGAAAAGAAACAAAGTATTTAAGAGGAAGGTTTTGTAATACAGATATACCCAAGAGATATCTTCAAAGAAGTTGCCCAGCTAGGTAAAAATGGACGTTATCAGGAAGCATCACGAGTGTTCACCAGAAAACCAACCAATGCATAAATCACAAGTTTTAGGGGAGGTGAAAGAGTCATGCTGTACCACTGCAGACAAAACGCTTGTCAGACTGTAGATAACTGGGTGTCAGAAAGCGAAAAAACCCACACTGCTGATTACATCACTCTCTCTAGTAGAAACCAGCATGTTGATCCAGAGTTCAGACCAAAAAAAAGTCACTGGTGACATGTGGTTTTGAAAGCTCTTCCTCCAAACCATAGAGCCAACTGAATCTCAGAGAAACTGCTCTTAGAAGCCAAATGGACCAGATACAGAAGGAATCTGGATTCTTCAACACGCACAGGCAGATAGTGAAATACAACCTCACAGCTTGTGATAAGGATGCCAAGAGTGGGATATCATTTGAAGACGGGTAACACTGTAATCCAACAATTGTCTACTTCTAACTGGCAGCTGAAACTGGCTCCGTTTGGTGTTGCTTTTCAACCCGCTATTTAGGGGGGAGAGCATCAAAACGAACAGATCGAAACTGCTACCTGCTCACTCTCCTTTGACTCTGCCAACGTACAGAAGACCACGGAAAGCACAAAGGGCTTTTCAGCACTCATGCATGATGCATGGCAGCCAGCCACAGCATCTGCCATTACAAAGAATACTAAAAACCCCACAGGTTGTTGTTTCTGACAAATACTTGGGCAAAGTCTTGGACAATGTACAGGGGAGCATAGCAGGAACTCATGAATCTTCCATGTGYTGGCCAGGGGAGCACAAAAACAGCCTCAGCCTAACAAAGAGCCACACGCCAACTTTCAGTAATTACACAGCAAATGTGACGTACCTACCTACTCATACAGCAAGCACCACTATATGCAGACTTTGACCTGTTCAAGAAAACTGGAAAAGTGACTAAGGTTTTGGCACCCTCCACAGYTCTATTCCATTCCATACTGCTGGGATGCATGGAGGGAGGAGTAGGAAGACAATTCCCAAATGACCTATTAAATTCWCTTAATAAATGAGGAATAAAAAAGAACTCTGACAGCAACATGTGCTATTTGGCCTTTAATTGCCTCCCCTTTCAAAAGCAATACCCTGAGAAATTTTGTGATAAGAAACAGGCAGAGGTAAGAAATACGTTCTTTCTTAAACACCCCCAAAAATGCAATTATCGAATGACAGAGCCAATTTCTTAGATTCTAAGKTGACTTTGCAGTCAAGACTGAATATTTAATCCATTCTAGAGCAAAGAATAGGATCTCTGGATAACAAAGCCCAGTTCTGGCTTGTAGATCAGGCTCTGAATTACCAGCCGAGACACAATGTATTCTTCACAGCTGACAATGCCATATTCAGCAGCAGCATCTGACGTACCAACGGCAACTCCAAGCCTTGATGGATTACCCTCAGTCCATTCTTATCCTGAATTCGAGAGCTGAAAGGATCTCATCTCGCACAAAGCCGTGCCTAACTAGTAATTTTTAAAGAAACAATCCTAAATTGCAGAACTGGATTTGCAGAACATTTCCTTTCCTGCCAGATTGTATTTCTTGGCATCTTCATCCAGAGTGTCTTAGTTCTCTGACTGTTGGGAATGGATGTTTGGGTAGGAATTATATTAATGGTAGTTACAGCCCTGCAGAGGGAGCAAGTATAACCTAATATTCCCAAAATGAAATAAACCCGATTTTCACCCCCAACCCCTATCAAGCCAGAACTGTAAGAGATCTCTACACTTAGCTCCAAGCTCATGAAGGAATATTAAAAGTTTATCTTGGATAGCAGAYAATTCAGGGTGGGGTTATCAAAATCAGCCAATTTACTGGTTTCCGTTCTTCGAAACCAGTGAGTGCTTAGCTTTATTGTGAAAGTCAATGATAACTCCAAACAACTCAGGGGAAGGGAGGGAAGAGAAGTCGTCTATTAACCCCCCAAAATCTGACAAGTAAAAACACCATCAGGTCTAAAAACAGGACAAATAAATGGCCGATAGTCTTGTTTAAGGAAGACAGAGGAGCATTAGATCAACCTCAACAGCTCCTATCTTCCCTCAAACCCTCTTCCCTGGAGACACAACAAACAAGCATCCCTGGAGAAGCAACAAAAGAGCAGCCAGGACAAACTATTAAAGGCAAAACTCATCAAGATGTAGGTCTCCACTGTAGTAAACCTGCCTCAGAGAAGAATGCTCCTAATGCCTCAAAAATTCACAAGGAAGAAAGCCTTGTGGCTCCATAACACCCATTTCATAAGCCTAGGCACGTTTTACTGGGGAGGGAAGAGAGAGAGAGTCAGTCCACCTCGCGGTTCATTTTGGAGTACACAAGAACTTTTTTCCTTTTTTAAATGTCATCAAGGAACACTGATAAAGGCTCCTTTAAAGTATACACATTACTAAAAAAAGCACACAGCTCTTGCCTAAACAAGAACAAACTTAAAAAAGAGAAAAAAAAAATCAATAAAGCTGACAAGGCTTCTTCAAATGCAAGTGAGATTACCACACCAGACCACCAGAATGACTAACATTGAATCTTCATCCTTGGAGATATTCAAAAGTTGACTGGACACAGCCCTAATCAACCCGATTCAGACTGGCCCCGCTCTGAGCCGAGGCTTAGACCAGATGTTGTCCAGAGGTCCACGCCAACCTAAATTTCTCTGTGAGCCTACAGGTGGGCGAATTTAACCACCCATGGACAAGGATTCCTTAGAGCAAAACATAGGTCAAGCTCACAGATCTGCTACAACACCCTACCACCAAGCCCAACGACAGGAAGCCTTGGATGTAAATACCTATGAAACACTGCAAGTTTTTAAGCTGGCCTCAGATAAGAGTTGATTTTTCCACATCTGTAATRGTACCCAAGGCCAGTAACAAAGTAATCAAGAGAGGCTGCCTAACAGGACATCAGCCTACAAGTTGAAGGCTCAGGACTTGCCTTTGTACATAGGTTCTTACAGTAACTTCTACAGTCTCCACAGGCTCAAGTAGCAGGTAGAGCAGACCCCCAAGGAGACCCTAAGGACGCTCTGCTCGCTAACCCGAAACAAACCTTCTGCTACTGCCGAACTCTCGCCAGAAGAGCCTTGCATGGTCGATCCACCACACAGAAACCGGACGGAGGAGGCCAATCCCAGCACCGCTCCCGCATGTTCCTCGCGCGCTGCCGGGGCTCCGGGTGATGTCACAGAAYGCAGGAACCCACCGCGGCCGAGCCGCGACGCCGGGCAGCGCCGCGAGCCGCCGGACCAGATCCACCGACGGCAACGGGCACCCCGGAAAACTTAACTGAGGCCCCGAGATAAAGTACTCAAGCACGCTCTGAAAACGCCTGTTAGAGAAAGTGCTATCTGAGGAATGAAGCGTAAGGGAGGAAAAAAAATCAGTTTACGACCCTTCTTAGCCACCACCTGAACCAGCTCATTAGGCAGTAATTTGGCGCGCATTAGCATTTGCTTTAAAAGTGAGTGAATTTGCATCTGCATGGGATGAATGCAATAGTAGAAGACTATGTGACTCTGAACTACAAGTTAAAGCACGGCGAGGCTTCTGAAAGGAAAATGAAACTCAGATCCCAAAGAGTTCAGAAACCACAGAGAGAGAGGAGGAAAAAAAAAAAAAAGCTGGAAGGTGGGGGACAGAGCACTGAACATGGAGGGGGGGGAAAAAAAAAAAGAAGCTTTTATGTCATAACAGAAACCAAATTTCTAAAGTGAAAGGTGACAGCCTAGCAAATAAAGCTCACGCTAGAACCAGCTATTTGAGAATGGAAAGAAGTAGCAGTCTAAGTCACAGTCCAGAAACAGTAAGCGCCAGCACAAAACCACACATACTTTTCCAAACTAGAAACGCTCTCCATGCCTCATAAGCGAACCAAAGACAAGCACCAAAACACAACATCAAAACGCGCTTTCACATGCTCTTTTACAAAAGCGGCGACGATTCCTTTTGAAGAGCAGGAACGCGTTTCCCCTTGCAGCGCCTGGACTCCGCRCCTCTCCCGGCACAACTGGCTGCCGCGCGCTGAAGGGCTGATGCCCGGAGAAGCCTCCAAGGCTTCGGAGAGACCCTCCTTGACCGGATTTATGAATATGGCGAATAGGTGAGTTTATGCTGGTAACAGCTTCTAACGTTCGCTTTCGCGTTTCGCTCAGCTCGGGCAGCGGCACGACCCGCTCGAAGGCCAGCCCRACGCCTCCGCCCGCGGAGCGGGATAAAGCGGCGCAGCCACCTGCCCCGTCCGACGCGTGGCCTCCGCGCTGGCCCAGCCGGGCCCCGCGGGATCCGGGCCACAAGCCGCGCTCCCGCCTCTGCCCGGCGCGGCGAGGGCTCCGGCCCCGCGACCTTGAGGCCAAGGGCCCCGCGCCCGTTACCGGCGGGCCGGGCAACAAAGAGCGCCGCCGCGCAGGCCGCGGAGCGCCGGCCCCATCCCCGGCCCCGGCCCCGGC